>JARQZK010000769.1:282500-517500 GCA_030704885.1 Cynegetis impunctata
TATATATATATATATATATATACACACATATTTAGTTTATTATTCATAAGCAGAAATACTCATAATATATAAGAGAAATTTACAGAAATTAGCTTTTTCGCAAATATAAAATATTTTCATTGATCCATTTCACAAAAATAGAAAGAATAGACATTTTTCATCTACTTTCTAATTTTCGAACTGATTCTGTTATTATAGAAATCCTGAAATTCCATTATTCTGAAAAATCTTAAACAAGTAAAAATGAAAAACAAAAACTAATATCGATTAAAATACTTCTGCTTCCTCATCAGGAATCCCATAAAAATATTGATGATGTTTTCGTGAAGTAAATAAAAACAAAATTCGAACAGAAATAGCTTATGATGTTTGAATATTAAGTATTTTTCGGCTATGTTTTTTGCTTGAGGTTTTTTTCTAGAGAAATTCCTATGCTTTCAGACATATACCTAATATATCATATAATCATTCAATCTAAAATTATATTCTGCAAATAATATATTCAAGAGATGAGAATGTATTTTGCATAATCTGTTAATTATTGTAAGGGGCAATAAACATAAATCACTAAAGATATTCAAATAACCTTTTTTTTTCAATATTCTATCAAAACCTATAATACAACTGGTTTTACCACTCATGTGACCATTAAACTTAAGTTTATTTCGATAGAACTATATATCAGATATTTTATGAACAATATAAATGAAAAATATTTAAATTCGTCAATATTTATTCTATTTTTATAAGGTTTTTAATAATTCAAAAGACATTATGAATCCCATCCATAATGTCTAGACCTTCAAGATTAATATATTTCTAATTTTAGAAAAGCTACCTACCAGAGTGATATAATATTTTGGTATTTTTTTTTTTTTTAACTCGAGGGACCTACAGTTTAACGCCGGTTCCGAACGGCCAATAGGCTTGTAAACAATGTACATTACCCAACACTCAATCTCATAATTAGAACCACTAAATTCAGGACATACACAACGCCCAAGAGCAAGGTGGGACTCGAACCCACATCCTCGGTCAACAAACGGTACAAGGCGGTACTCGCTCACCGCTGGTCTACCGAGGCCCTCATATTTTGGTATATTCATTCATATCTACTTTCTTGAAATTAAATTTAAATTGCTGTAGTAACCATCAAATGGAATAAAACTAACGACGGATCCAGGCAATCGTTTTGCAGGGGGCCATGAGTCTAAGGATGTATTTGTAGCTTAAAAAAATGGCACCTCCTTTCTTTAAAAAGTAAACTGTATTATTATCCATAATTCAGTCAAACAACAAAATGGTGTACTTAAATTTTTTTATATAGAATAAAGTAATTTTTGAATTGGTTATGCAGGTTGAGACAAAATTAAGATTTAAAATTTTGGATTTTAAAAAACATTTGAAATGGCAAACTAGATTGTCCACTAGTATTTGAAGCATGAAAAATGATCATTCAATACAAATTTCAAGAATAATAAAAAAATTATTTCACGTGAAAAGTACAATTGCAATCGATTTGTTTTGATTTGACTCACTTGAAAGAATTTTTTTGGCATTTCGAGGAGTATTTTACGGTTTTTTACATTTGTTCTTTTCTCCTTCGAGTCTTCTGCGAAACTAAGCGTAGATTTAGATACTCGGAATATTTTACATCGAACATGGTTTTGTGAAACTTCCGAAAACATTTTTATGCGGCCTTGCACCTAAAAATAAGGAAAAATAATAAGGCGAAAAGTTAAAAAAAAATTACCATATTGTTTCCTGGTTACGTTGCCTGAATAATTGAAACAAATCCAAATCAATCCCATAAATATCTGAGACCAAATCCTTCAATTTGCGATTTTATAGAACCTTGTACATCCAAAGACCTTATGTACAGAAGTCAGAATTTACAGTGATTTGAAATGCCGAAAAATATATACCTTGGTATGTAAATGGTAAATCGATAAAAATTGGAATTTGCGCTACTCACCGTAGAACGGCCGTAACTTTGGTTCAACCTATCAACATTTTTCAATAGTCAAATTAAAGATTTTGCTTTATATAACTCCAATTTTTTTTAGATTACTATGAAAAAAAATTAAAATTTTGCATAAGATTGAACGACAACGCCATAATTTTCGCAATTTTCAACGTGACAGCTTTGACAGATATTTTTAAAATTTAGGTGCCCGAGAACCAAAGTTATACTGCCGTTCCAATAAGTAAATCTCGTAAACTCCAATTTTTACCTATTCCTCATTTGCATATATATATATATATATATATATATATATATATATATATATATATATATATATATATATATATATATATATATATATATATAGATATAATATATATATATATATATATATATATAATATATATATATATATATATATATATATATATATATTTTTTTTTTTTTTTTTAAGGCAATTCAAATCGCTGTAGCTACTGTTCAAGAGGTTATTGTGCTATAGGGGTTCTATAAGGTCGTAAATCGAAGGTTTTGGTCTCAGCTATTTAACGGATTAACTTATTCAATTTTTAATGCAACGTAACCAGTAGATAATGTAGGATGCCTTTTTTAATTCACCTCATTATTTTCGCATATTTTCAGATACAAGAATGCGTATTTGGAAGTTTCACAAACCCATATTCGATGTAAAATTTTCAGAGGATTCAAATATTTGCTTAGATTTACTGTAAACTTGAACGTAAAATATTCGTGGAAATTCTCAAAAATGGCGAAACTATTGCTGTAACTTTTTTGTGAATTTGAGCGACAAAAAATGTCATTTTTGAGATATCAACTTTCAAAATTATCGTTATTTTTGCTAACGTTTTCTGATTCAGAGATCATGATCAGCAAAAAATATTTCATTGGAGATGATGTTCAGGATTTTTTTAAGCCAATGGAACTAAATATATCAAAAATATGCAACAATGTAGAAAAAATGGCCCCCATGGCCCTCCCTTGGATCCGCCCTTGTATATATATATATATATATATATATATATATATATATAGTGTATATATTATATATATATATATATATATATATATATATATATATATATATATATATATATATATATATATATTGTGTGTGTGTGTATATAAATATGTAAATAAATGAATGATTTTTACCTGTGCGGTACTTTTACTTCTTTATCATTTATTAGCAATAACAGTCTATTGACGTTTGAAAACCGCTCACATTAATTAGTTAACGATTCGTCAAGAAATTCGTGGCATTCTAAAAACTTTTGAAATATTTAAATTACGTCAAAGTTTATGTCAAACTAAACGAAACGTGGGCCTTTCCAGCGAAATCTAAGTATTCATTTTCATCTTGAAACTTAGAATTTCATTTCGCAAGTATGTTGACAGTTGATTTTCATCGAATAATTATCTCAATGATACAAAAAATTAAATAAACGAGTCGCATTATTCACTACCTAACACTGAAGTCCAACTAATCATTACAAAATCATGTAAGCAATAGCACAACACCGATGGATCTTCTATGCCAGCTTTAAATCAAGTTCTGTTGGCGGCACTAAAGAGAGTGTTAGAAAAATCTTCTGTTTAGCTAAAAGTATCCGCCAGGTGGGACACCATAAATATTCAAATGAATCCCCAGGTGTTCTTCAATTCACTTCGCCATAATGTATAATCACGTATGAAAATATTAACAGATATTCAACAGTTCCATTCGAGGCACTACAATAAATACCAACGAGATCATCCTGAATTATTTTGCAATTATAATTCGCTTAAATCATTTGCTGATATACATTACATTGTTACGGAGTTGAGAAGTAATCGCTTTTAACGATGGAAATTAATCCCTGAATATTACACGTTACAAACAGAGAAATCTGATGAAAATCAATCACAATTTCATAGATACTGATAACGACGAAAAATTCACTGACCAGCGCACGCTCAGTTTGCATATCGGCAAAACGGGTTACTTACTCTTGATGAGCTTTAGTACTGTATCATTCAATTCAAATGATTTTTATTTTCAGTGCCTTATTTTTAAGTTTGTATGTTATTTTGTCAAAGAGTATACCTATTTACCCATTGCATATATTATTAGATATGGACCTATATTTTCAAGAAATCGACCCTTCGCAATCGCGACAGTAACCCTCTACGGCCACGAAAATCACCCTCCACGGTCGTTTTTTCATGAGATTTTCCCCGTACGTGCTTTGGAGACACGAGTTTTCAGTAAAATGCCAACCTTTTGCAATTTGGAGTATAACAGTGGGACCTACAAGTGAGTAGAGGTCTTTTATAATATGGGATTTACTTTGTTGTTTGTTTTTTCATCTCAAAGTATGTTCAACTTCAACTTAGCTATGCCTTTCTGATGATCGGCTTCGACCTTGAATATACTAATAATAAGCCTCGTTAAGCTTGTGCATTGGTTTGATTTAATTCGTAGGAAGTGCAGTAGAGAATAAGTATCGTACTATTCTTGAGAAATGGGCACTAAACCGAAGCGTCTATAAAAATATTAAATGAGACCTCCTTGTCCATAATTACTAAGAGAAATACATTTCTCTAGATGAGCTTTCTATTCAAATTTGGGATATATAAAAACACTCAAACCAAAGCAAGCTTTATCGGAGAGTGTTTACAACAAGAAGGCCTAAAATGGGAAATTCTCCATTGTTCCCACTGGTGTGCAGCAATAAGAGAATTTCTAAATTATTTTCTGAACTATCAATCAAATTACACATCCCTAGTCTCTACTAGGTCGCCAGCGTATCGGTAGGTGTTTGAAACGCGTAAACATATTTCAAATTATTAGCTGAATAACCAAGAAATACAATACGAGCTTTATTTCAAAAACATTATGTTGTCCAGGTTTTGATTATGACCAATCGCTTCTATGTGAAGATTCTAAAGATAGTTTTGCATAAGTGTCATGATTATATATAAAGTAGTCAGTGTAGATTTGAATACAAAAAAATCGGTCAAGTGTGAGTCAGACTCGCGCACGAACGGTTCCGTACCATTGCCCCCCTTAAATATTTATTTCATTTTAATTTTATTATTTATTATTAAAGTAAATATACAATTGAATATTTTGTGAATATTTCAAGTGCCTATCTGTTACCTTTTATTGACATCGAGAAAAAATAGTCAAAAAATGCGTTCGTTGTATGGAAGCCCCCCTTAAATATTTATTTTATTTTGTTTTTAGTACTTGTTGTTATAGCGGCAACAGAAATACATAATTTTTGAAAATTTCAACTCTCTAGCTATCGAGCTTCTTGAGATACAGCCTGGTGACAGACAGACGGACAGACGTATAGACGGACAGACGGACGGACGGACAGAAAGCGATGTCTTATTAATATTGTTCCGTTTTTACCCTTTGGGTACGGAACCATAAAAACGTTGGAGCAGCAGAGCTCCGTTTTTTAAATCGCTAAACACAATTGTCCAGTCTTTCCACTGAACTTGCAGTGAATCTACAATTAATGCCCAAAAACATTCAAAATCGCTTGTAATTCTAACATAAAAATTGCATTAATGAAAGAATCCAATTGAAACCCATAGTGTGCACTCAACTGCCGTAACTCAATACCAAGTACCATATTTTTAAACGACCTAATTCAATCCGCAGAAGCTGTGGAGATGCCCAACTCATCAAAAACCTCGGAAAAACATGATTTTTCTATATTGAAATTTTCATCACTCTTACGCAATTTTTTTACGCAATTTGGAGGGAGTTTAGGTACTATATATATATATATATATATATATATATATATATATATATATTATATATATATATATATATATATATATATATATATATATATATATATATATATATATATATATTTACAGGGTCACTCACGGTGGATGGTAGGTTAGACGTTTACGGAGAACGGGACATGAGATTATTCTGAAAATTTGGTTTCATGGGTAATTGATTTTGCTCTAAGGATCTAAAATAATAGTGGCGCTGCGGCGTTGCTGCTTATACTAAAAAGTAGCAGCAACTATGAAATTTCAAATGAGACACCCTATATATTATTTCATTTTTCGCTTCTCTACCATTTTCCAATTGTTTTTGTATGATACGAAAATCGGATTATTTAGCCATATTTTGTATCAGGTAGCTATGAAATGTCAAGAAAGATGTCATTATGAAAATTTGACAATTAGTTCATCAACAATAAAACGTTCGCGCGTTCATTAACGAAAATTTGATTCGAAAACAATCAAAATGGAAGGCAATAACTATTCTCATGAAGTTTTGATGAAGTTATTTATTGTACATGGTCAATGTGACCAAATAATAGCAAGAACATGCAGAAAATTCAATAAAATGTATACCTATTGACAACCAGTAAACGAGAGAAAATTTGTACGTTCACAAAATAATTTTATCACTTATGGGTCAATACTGAAAGCGAAACGAAATTTACTAAACTAATAAAAAACAATTTGCGTTACGTAAAATAACATAACATAAGTATTAAAATTATTTTATGAACGTACAAATTTTCTCTCGTTTATTGGTTGTCAATAGGTATACATTTTATTGAATTTTCTGCATGTTCTTGTTATTATTTGGTCACATGGTCAGCACAATAAATAACTTCATCAAAACTTAATGAGAATAGTTATTGCCTTCTATTCTGATTGTTTTCGAATCAAATTTTCGTTAATGAACGCGCGAACGTTTTATTGTTGATGAACTAATTGTCAAATTTTCATAATGACATCTTTCTTGACATTTCATAGCTACCTGATACAAAATATGGCTAAATAATCCGATTTTCGTATCATACAAAAACAATTGGAAAATGGTAGAGAAGCGAAAAATGAAATAATATATAGGGTGTCTCATTTGAAATTTCATAGTTGCTGCTACTTTTTAGTATAAGCAGCAACGCCGCAGCGCCACTATTATTTTAGATCCTTAGAGCAAAATCAATTACCCATGAAACCAAATTTTCAGAATAATCTCATGTCCCGTTCTCCGTAAACGTCTAACCTACCATCCACCGTGAGTGACCCTGTAAATATATATATATATATATATATATATATATATATATATATATATATATATATATATATATATATATATATATATATATATATATATATATATATATATATATATATATATATATATATAGTACCTAAACTCCCTCCAAATTGCGTAAAAAAATTGCGTAAGAGTGATGAAAATTTCAATATAGAAAAATCATATTTTTCCGAGGTTTTTGATGAGTTGGGCATCTCCACAGCTTCTGCGGATTGAATTAGGTCGTTTAAAAATATGGTACTTGGTATTGAGTTACGGCAGTTGAGTGCACACTATGGGTTTCAATTGGATTCTTTCATTAATGCAATAATAACAAGAACATGCAGAAAATTCAATAAAATGTATACCTATTGACAACCAATAAACGAGAGAAAATTTGTACGTTCATAAAATAATTTTATCACTTATGTTATGTTATTTTACGTAACGCAAATTGTTTTTTATTAGTTTAGTAAATTTCGTTTCGCTTTCAGTATTGACCCATAAGTGATAAAATTATTTTGTGAACGTACAAATTTTCTCTCGTTTACTGGTTGTCAATAGGTATACATTTTATTGAATTTTCTGCATGTTCTTGCTATTATTTGGTCACATTGACCATGTACAATAAATAACTTCATCAAAACTTCATGAGAATAGTTATTGCCTTCCATTTTGATTGTTTTCAAATCAAATTTTCGTTAATGAACGCGCGAACGTTTTATTGTTGATGGACTAATGGTCAAATTTTCATAATGACATCTTTCTTGACATTTCATAGCTACCTAATACAAAATATGGCTAATTAATCCGATTTTCATAGAAACTTGCTTTTATTTCGGAAACCTGACTTTTTAGGTATATGAACATGATATATCATTTGAAAGAAATTTCAATTCTCTTTCTAGATATTTAATAATATAGAGGGTATTATATTGGAAAAAATGCACTTTTCACTATTTTTTTATTTATCGTTAAAATCGCAAATTTTGAAGGACCCTGTATAATGGAGAACAAAATCCTTAGAATATTCCTAATACGTCGGAACTTGGTAAACTACACCTAAAATTTCAGCATCCTACGAATCAGAATACCTTAGTAATGAACATTTAATTGAAGCTATGTTTTGCACAAAAAAATAAGGAAACCATTTAATATTTCGAAAACCTCTGGAGATAGGTATAGGGAAGTATCATACAAATACAATTGGAAAATGGTATAGAAGCAAAAAATGGAATAATATATAAAGTGTATCATTCGAAATTTCATAGTTGCTGCTACTTTTTAGTATAAGCGGCAACGCCGCAGCGCCACTATTATTTTAGATCGATAGAGCAAAATCAATTACCCATGAACCCAAATTTTCAGAATAATCTCATGTCCCGTTCTCCGTAAACGTCTAACCTACCATGCACCGTGAGTGACCCTGTATATATATATATATATATATATATATATATATATATATATATATATATATATATATATATATATATATGTATATATGAAAGACTATCAAAATGGATTTGAAAACCAATTCGACACTTCACTGTTGTCTTTCGATGCAGTGCAATACCCAATTAAATTTTTATGACTAAATATACAAATAGAAGGGCAACAACAAAAGGTTAGAAAATATTTTTTCAAACAAGAAACAAAAATAATTTTCAAATTTTCGTAATCGGTTAATATTACTTTGGCTTGCTTTTTCACTCATTTATTTATTTCATATTCTAAATAATTATTTCTATCAAATTAAATTCAAACTTCATTTCATATATCTACATAGTAATTTCAAATAATAATCTCATTTCATCAATCTAATAAAATTTCGTTGAATTCTTCTTCAATTCTTATACTCTTTATTATTTTAAGATACTTTGTTTCGAATACCAGTTAAAATATAAACACTGAAACTGTTTATGAAACAAGATAAATATTTCTGAATTAAGGGTGAGATGTTGAATGTGATACTCTCCAATAACAAAATTAGGTCTAGTAACTCCCTATCGATAAAATGTTTTATTAACAATGTCATGCTAACATTCTTTCAATTTCTGGTTGATATGAATATTATTTTGAGTATTCAGAAGTATTTTTAATCGAAACACTCCTGTAAAATTTGAAGATGTGAACCGATTGCAACTATGTTTTTTTGAAATGTCAAGTACTAGAAGGTCTATCTTGGGATATAATTTGAAATGTTTATTCCAATAGTCAGGGCATACTACAATATTTTTTCTCAGTCGAAATTCGGGATTTTTTATCAGCGATTTTTTTATAGAAAAAAATACTATGCTACTGGATTCAACGTGTCCCTGAATAGATATGACCAAAATTTCATTAAAAAATATTCATGGTTATGAGAACTCAAAATTCGAAAACTCACTTTTCAACAGTCACAAAAAAAAACACAAAATATCAACAGAGACATAGAAACTTTTTTTTAATGATTTTAACAATAAAGTGCCATCAGATAAATACTCTACAAACTTCTTAAGTCATGTCCCGAAAGGCGTATAATTTCAATTTTCTCTTTTACGCTCAATCTTGCAGCCATTATTTCCATGACAACTAAGATTTAAATTGAAAAATCTATTAGGTCTTAGTTTTAGTTGAAAACTTGAATGTAATTCTGTTGTCTGGTTGCACTTTAATGCCAAAAACAAAATATTTTCATGACTATCTGTTGATATTGGGTGTTTTTTTGAGATTAAGTGTGAGTTTTCGTATTTTGTTATAAAAGAATATTTTTTAATGAAATTTTGGTCATACCTATTCAGGGACACGTTGAATCCAGTGAAGTGTTTATTTTTTCAATAAAAAAATCGCTTATAAAAAATCCCGAATTTCGACTGAGAAAAATATTGTAGTATGCCCTGAAAATTAGTATAAACATTTTAAATTTTGTTTCAAGGTAGAACTTTTAGTACTTGACTTTAAAAAAAAAAGTGGTTGAAATTGGTTCACAACTTTAAATTTGACGGGGGTGTTTCTATTAAAAATGGTTCAAATTGGAGCATATATTGCAAAGTATGGTACCACTTATCTATAACTTTATGAAGAAATAAAAAAAAACTAACTTTTCACAGGTTGAAATAAAATTCTATTGAGTCATAATATTGACTTCATCTCGTACTAAACTATGGTATCAATCAATCAATCAATCAATCAATCAATCAATCAATCAATCAATCAATCAATCAATCAATCAATCAATCAATCAATCAATCAATCAATCAATCAATCAATCAATCAATCAATCAATCAATCAATCAATCAATCAATCAATCAATCAATCAATCAATCAATCAATCAATCAATCAATCAATCAATCAATCAATCAATCAATCAATCAATCAATCAATCAATCAATCAATCAATCAATCAATCAATCAATCAATCAATCAAACAATCAATCAATCAATCAATCAATCAATCAATCAATCAATCAATCAATCAATCAATCAATCAATCAATCAATCAATCAATCAATCAATCAATCAATCAATCAATCAATCAATCAATCAATCAATCAATCAATCAATCAATCAATCAATCAATCAATCAATCAATCAATCAATCAATCAATCAATCAATCAATCAATCAATCAATCAATCAATCAATCAATCAATCAATCAATCAATCAATCAATCAATCAATCAATCAATCAATCAATCAATCAATCAATCAATCAATCAATCAATCAATCAATCAATCAATCAATCAATCAATCAATCAATCAATCAATCAATCAATCAATCAATCAATCAATCAATCAATCAATCAATCAATCAATCAATCAATCAATCAATCAATCAATCAATCAATCAATCAATCAATCAATCAATCAATCAATCAATCAATCAATCAATCAAAATACGTTTATTCAAGATTCTGGGGTGATGGGGTACATTTTTTGTTATCTAGCTAAATATTTTATTGTGGGAAGTTATAAGGTTTTGCAACCTTCTTCAACCCTGGCTTTACTTAATTAATTCTCTAACATTTACAATATTAATAAAAAACCTAATTTTCCTATCTTTAGGGGGGAATGCAGCTGCGGCTGACTTTTTTGCTAATTACGTGCCATTCGGTCCAAGGTCAATATATTTCAACTGACATTAGATGGTAAGGGAAACCACAGAAAACCTTAACCCACGCAATGTACTGATATCCTCAACTTTATTATATATAAATTTATAAATGGTTGACAATAGATACATTTGCTGACACAAAACAATGTATTTATACGAAAATTGAATATACCTAACAGAGGGGTTCCTAGAGAAACTGAATAACAATAAGCAATTCATTCAGAGCTATTAGTAGGTACATTGAACAGATTAAGGAGAGGAGAAGAGTTTACTTCAATTTGGTCGTTAACTAAATTTCCGGAATTTTAATATTTATTGATATTTATCCGATTTCAAAAATTCGCTGCCTTCACGGAAACAAATATTCAAATGTTTTCCATAGATAAGTTCTAGAACTTCAAAAGGTCTATGAAATAGTCCACGATGATATATATCCATATATTAAGGTTAATACACAAATTGAATTCCACGACGCCGCGAGTACAGCTAGCACTTTATCAATTTGTGTGTTAACCTTAACATATAGGTATATGTCTCTGCCGATTTTTTATAGAGCTACAAAACGCATCCGCTCTACCGTGTTTTCGTCGAATTTAGACTTCAGACAGCTGAGTCGCCGAATACCGAATTATTGGTGGAGTTACTCTTATAGCCACATCTCTTGAACGGATATTAGATAATTTTAAAATGACTTTCCATTTTCAAATTTCCACAGAATATAATTAATAACACGTTTCACGTTTTTTATAGAAGCAAACTGAACCACATTTAGTATACCTCAGCATTTGACAATAAAATAATTCAATGACAAGAATGCCACAAGCTGAAGTAGCTGTTCAACTCAGTGGCGTAGATAGCTTTTTGCGATGGGGGGATATGACTTAGTGCAAAATTTCATAAGTTTTTCTTCTAAAGTTCTATTCTTGTTGATGAAAATATTCTTTCATGTATATGCAAAATAAGCACAAAAATTGAATTGAATTGCAAAAAATTTAAATTATTTGAATTGGAAAAAATTTATCAAAAATTAGTGAAAAATTGAATTATATTAAATTGGATATATAAATCATTGAACATATTCTTGGGAAAATAAGAGAAGAAAATCTAGTTTTCGGCGTTTTTCGACATTCATGACTTCGTCAACTGTGATTCCAATTCCACGATGAATTGCCAGAGCAGCCAAACCTTTCAAAAACAAAAAATTAGACAAACATTAAAAAATTATTATGAACAAATGCGTTGTTTATAAGAGAATCAAGAGAAGAAAGTACTGATTAATTAAAGTGCGTAAATTGTTAATAAAAAACTGAAAAATTAAATTTTTTTAACAGTAATCTATTCTGCATTTTTTTAAAACTAGCTCCAAGGAAGGAAGAAAGTATCAGATCTATAGTTTCACAGTTATTACACTTGCAATGTTCTTGTTCAAGCAACAAAAAACTATTTAACCAATTGAAAAATCGCGATAAAAATGTTTTGTCACTGGATTATTGTTCATTTACCTATCCAGTAAGAACCCGAAATTTTTCATTCCTTAATTTAATATTTAATATAGTTGAACAATGTCTATTGTTAAAGTGTCCCAAATGGGCGCTACTTTCGCAAGCCAGACTACCCGTTGTCGGCCGTATTTTTACTCTGAGAAAACTATAAATATTAATCCTACAGTTCCGGGAGACTTTCTTTTAGAAAATTTCCTCTTTTTGTATATGTATTTAGATATCAAAAATATCAATTAGTTTTTGAGATTTTCTTTCAGTAAATTGATTATAACTTTTACAATTCTCAAGAACGGAACTTAAATTTTTCCAAAAACTATCTTCATGCTCTTTCGAATCGAATGACACCTTGTTCATATTTTTCCGAGACTCATGAACAAAATTGAACAAAAAACGCACTTGTTGACTAGACTATATTCTCATGATTAGTAAATCTTTCTCCAAGTCCAGAAATGGATTGAACGCTATCACAGAAAATTTTTATTTACTTCAAAATGTTATGGAGTAATTAAATTTTCAAAGCCAAAAGTTACTCATATTTTAATACCTACTCTACCTCAAAAAATATTCGAAATATTAAATATTGATTGAAAATATTCTATGTAAACAGAAATTTAATCAGTCACTAGGAACAAAAAACGTGTGTGACATGGAAAATTTTATTAACCAAGGAAGAAGCCAATCAAAACCTCTTCGCACTTCTTTTCTTTCCAAATTTTATACTACCTATACTATTAAACAAAACTGTTCGTGTTTTAGATATAATACTACACCATTAAACAAAAGTTTGAGCAGTTTTGTTTAATATTAAGTATAGTATACAATTTATAAAGAGAAGAAGTACGAGGTGATTCTGGTTGACTTCTTCCTTTCCAAATGAAAATTTTCTCTTAGACCCATTTGAACTATTTTAAACAAGTTTTTTGCTCAAAGTGACCGATTAAACCTACTAATTGAACATTGAATAGAATATGCTCAAGACTAATAGTTACTTCACCCAAAATTAGAAAAATGATTCAATTTCTTGATTAATTATAATGTAGAAATTATAAGTAGATATACACACAATTGCACAGTCGTCACGAAAACATATCTACATGATTTTTATATAATAGCACATACATAATACCAAAAAAGGTATACTTAAATACGTAGATACGAAGACTTTTATTCAATTCTATTATAATTTTCGTAGGCTCATGGGGGGGGGGATTGATCCCCTTGATCCCCCCTATCTACGCCACTGGTTCAACTGCAATACATTTTTTTCCGACAGTTATAAGTCATTGTATTAAAAAGGCACGTGTAGTCAATGCTATGCTATTGTTCAAGTATTTGGAACAATACCTATCAAATAACTGAATAATAATTAGGCCTTGTTCGCCATATTCTGCTAACGCCATACGTACCAGTAATTGTACCCTATACATCACAACTGACATTTCTACTATTACCTATTACTCATCAATCAATTTATGTGCAGTAGAATGATAACGGTCCTTGACATTATAATTCTGCCATAATTGAAGATTGAATTATTATAATTAATCGTTGCCTCATTGAGACATTATGAGAGTTTGATAACAGCTCTCATTGTTTACATCTGAGATAGAATATTCTTTTGAATTTTCCTATTTCGAAAGGTACACACGACAATTATTGAAAGTAGATGTAAGATTTATCGGTAGTTAAAATCTAACGAATCTACATTTTTACTGAAGTCGACAATTTATTGATGACTTTATCTTTCGATATCAAAGTTCTGATAGAACTTTTCCGATCTTTCTTAATTTTACATCAACAAAGGTTTGTAAAATAAGTTTTTTTACCGTAGTAGCTGACAACTATAAAAAATAGATATTTATTTTATTAGGAGTATAAGGTATACATTATGTGACTGAGTAGGGATGTTTAAATCCGTGCGAGTCACATAATGTACCTTATACTCCGAAAAAAATACAATGTTTCACTTCCAAACGATTTGCATTTGAACATCGGAAATTCGTGGATATTATAGTCATTAACGTAACAAGGCCGATATGTAGCAAATAACGGATGAGGTTAGATATTAGGGAGTTTTTGAGACCCTAAATTTACACGTAAATTACGTTTTCGGTTATTCTGAGCATGCGCAGAAGCTTTGAAATTACCGAGACGGTTATTAACCAATAACGTACTACGTTATCAACGGGACCTTAACGTTCGCTTAATAAACGCCCGTTATATTCGCGGTGTTGACAAGTTTAAACGCGCTTGTGTTAAATTGTTACAAACTAAAGAAAAATAGACTATTTAAACCATGATAAGTGACTAATATCATATATACTATCGTGCTAATTCGTTCCAAACTTCTTCCTTTGTATTAAAAATTCGCAAAAAATGTTATTTCTTACTATGTGGCAACCATCAATCGAGTCTGCGATCTGATGTTTTGAGATTGACAGTTTGCGTATTTTTATTGGTTATGTCACAGTGCTATTTTGGTTTGTTTATTTGTGTAAATTGGACTGTTAATTTTGATATTTTTTCAAAAGACTACGATTTACAGATATGAAGGATCTGTTACTTCTTAGAGTGGTTCTAAGTAATAAGCCATTTGAAAACCCAGATATTTGGTCAGTGATTCAGCAGCACATTACCCTTATAACAGGAAAATTATTTTCAATGAGAACAGTAAAATACATAAGCCTTCGATGCCTAAGAAATATATTTGCCCAAATTAATCACAATTATTACTACAAACTATTGCATTTACCAGTTGCTTTATGTCCAGACAATTGGGTTTGGTATCTGCAAAGTTTGGCATAACCGTGGCAAATCCTCTCTTTGAAAACGGAAACTTCTTTTCACCTCTTCAACCTCAATATTATACAAATCGAATCCGGGTATGTTTCTATCAATATTTTCACGTTCTTGTTCCTCTTCAAAGATGTAATGTAAGATTATACCTTTCATTAAATTATGATCCACACCCCCGCGCCTGATCGCTATATAGTCTACTACATCTTCCATGATAATTTACCCTAAGAACGCTAATAATAGGTGAATGAAAATTGGAAAAATTACCCGACAAAAAATAATACAAGAACACAAGAGAGGTTATACTTATTTGACGTTAATAACGTTTTCCGTTCTGCGCAAACTCAACATAGCGGTTTACGATAATTACGTTGACTTCAAATTGAAACTCAAAAACTGCCTATTATAACTAACCGAATCCGTTATTTGCTATCGGCCGTGTGTCGTAAAAAATTTTTCGTAATCCCGTTGAAAGATTATATTTTGATTCCGAAGAAAGAAAAAACCCCGTACCTCGCAATTCTAAAGAAAAATCCCAACGTCGTGCACTCTGTTGTCATGGAACAGTTTTATAAACAACGTCAGTTTTTTGTGATCTCAAGTTCGCCTTAACGACGACCATGGATGAAATTGATGAAATTGAGGAACAAAATCAAATTCCTTTAGAAATATTGGGAGAATCATGTGCAGTGCAGCGAGTGTTGATTAACTGACGAAAATAACTCAAGAGCGATATCAAAAAGAATATGAAAATTTTGAAATGTGCCGTAAAAGCAAGAATGTAAAGGTGCTTAATGAAGATGTATTATTAGCCTATGCGAAATGAAAATCAGAGGTTTATTCTCCCAACTCGCTGTGGACCAAGATTTCAATGTTGTTATTGTAAGCAGAATGATGTTTTGAAATAAATATTTGAACAAGTGATTTCTTAACGGCCGCCGGCCGTTATGAAATTATAACGGCTGGTGGCCGTTAACACTGACTTTTCAATTGTCATATGGATACCGTTAAATCAAAATAACAGATCTAATAAGATCGGAACAGCTATATGCAGATTTTGAGTCGAGTTGACTTGACGATTTCAATAATTCACTGTTGTTGGATTGTGAATATAGAGGAATACATATAACCAGCTCCCTTGGAAAGTTGTTCGATGATTTTTCAGATTTTTCAAAAATTTTCCTTGTTCACTTGATGTAGTATAAAACATTACTTTTTACAGTGTTTTTTTAAAAGAATGCGTAATTCACTCTCAATACAATTTGGTCTTGTCACTATAGCAATTAAAGAATTAAGTATAAACTTTACAATAAAACACATTTGGCTTATGTTTCACTATATAAAAATATTTTGATACTGTATTTAGCCGTAACGACAGTAACCAACACATTAAAATAAAACTCAGTGCTTTTCATTCGTTCATACATAGGTTGTTCACTATTCCATTATCGGAAAAATTTCAAATGAAGTTAATACAATTAAATTATTTGCCACCAATAACGGTTACAATGAAAGTCTTATCGATAAGCTCATTGGGAAAAAACGAAGAAAGTATCTGTTGCATTCAATATACCCAACGCAAACTACTAATGAAGAACAAAAATACTTCCCAATAAATTATGTGCCGAATTTGAGTAGCAAAATTTGTAACAGACTATCGAAAAATAACGTTAAAACAATTTGTATAAATGAAAGAAACTTGAAGTCATTCTTGGTCAATAATAAAGAAAAATCTAACATCGGAGAAAACAGTGGTGTTTACAAAATATTTTGCGAGGAATGTCCTGCTTTCTATATTGGACAAACAGGAAGGAATATGAACATTCGTGTTGAAGAACATAAAAAGTCAATTTTACAAAATGAAAATACCACTGGCTTCTCCGAACATTGTATAGAATTTAATCATTTCCTGCATTTCAACAAAACCCAATTGTTACATTCAGATAACAAAGGAAAGCGCCTTGACATTCTCGAAATTCTCGAAATAAGTTCCGCCCATAATAGTCAATTACCCCTTGTAAACGAACAAATTGATTTTCAGGTATCACCTTTGCTTTTGTCTGTTTTATAAAATAGGATGTAATACTCTCCTGTAGTCAGTCTTGATAATGAGTTCATAACTCGTCGACTTTCGTTACTGCTAAATACAGTATCTAAATATTTTTATATAGTGAAACATAAGCCAAGGGTGTTTTATTTTAAAGTTTATACTTTATTCTTTATGATGTTTCACCAAGTGTTGTGCGAGATGTCTATCTCAGTTATAGCAATTAAACTTCAATTAACAAAAATAGAAAAGTACCCAGATCGGGACATACACAACAGCCAAAGATTAATCAGTACTTAAAATCTAATGAAACTACATTTCAACTACAATCGATACTTCATTGATGACTTAATCTTTCGATATCAAACGCTTAATTGATCTTTTTAGATCTTTCCATAAATCCATTGTATTTCTCGTTCCATTATTGTAACCAATCAATCTTTACTATATCCTCCATTAACCCTCATATAAAAATCTACACACTTTAATAAGGTCTTTTATGATGATCATCGTAGTGTGAGGAGGTCTCATCACTGGCGGAAAATGCGATGTAAACAAATTATTCGAACAATGACTGGCAATGTTTTATTTGGTAAACTTCGGCATCCAATTAAGAATCTTGTAGAGCGTGGCGCCAAATTTATAACGTTCAGGCTAGTCGGAAATAGTTATTTGATTCATTATAAATCGAAGACAATTTCATGTCTTCGAGTCAACCCATTTCTTGATGATGGTTTTGTTTGAATTTTATTTGAATTAATCAGAAAGAGAACATGCTTACAACTTCCTAAAAGCCCTATTAATTTAGTCAACAAATGCTTTTCGGTTCAACTTTTTTCAGCAGTCTTGGAAAAATTTGAGCAAGGTGTCATTCGATTCGGAATAGCATGTAGATGTTTATGAAAAGATAAAGTTCCGCTAGTGAAAATTGTAGGAGTTATAAACAATTTCCTGAAAGAAAAAAAATTTTGATTTTTGAAATTATCTCAAAAACTAATTGTAATTTTTGAAATCGACAAAATTATTCAGAACGAGGAGAACATTTCCTGAAAGAAAATTTTAACTTCTGGAACTGTAGGATTAATGTTTATAATTTTGTCACATGGGTAAAAATACGGCTGAAAACAATGAACATTATTTAAACATATTAAATATGAAAACTAAAAGATGAAACAATTCAGGCACTTGAACAATAATTTTGCTGCAAAATTTTTTCGTCGCGATTTCTCAATTAGTTATGCAATATATAATTAATAATTTGTTGCTGCTTGAACATGAACATTGCAAGTGTGATAACTGTTAAACTATACATATGAGATTTTTTCCTTTCTTGGACCTAGTTTTGAGAGGCTTCAGAATAGATCTCCGTTAAAAAATAGAAAATTTTTTTTTCAGTTCTTTGTTAACAACTTCCTAAAAGCCCTATTAATTTAGTCAACAAATGCTTTTCGGTTCAACTTTTTTCAGCAGTCTTGAAAAAATTTGAGCAAGGTGTCATTCGATTCGGAATAGCATGTAGATGTTTTATGAAAAGATAAAGTTCCGCTAGTGAAAATTGTAGGAGTTATAAACAATTTCCTGAAAGAAAAAAAATTTTGATTTTTGCAATTATCTCAAAAACTAATTTTAATTTTTGATATCGACAAAAATATTCAGAACGAGGAGAAAATTTCCTGAAAGAAAATTTTAACTTCCGGAACTGTAGGATCAATGTTTATAATTTTGTCACATGGGTAAAAATACGGCTGAAAACAATCAACATTATTCAAACATATTAAATATGAAAACTAAAAGATGAAACAATTCAGGCACTTGAACAATAATTTTGCTGCAAAATTTTTTCGTCGCGATTTCTCAATTAGTTATGCAATATATAATTAATAATTTGTTGCTGCTTGAACATGAACATTGCAAGTGTGATAACTGTTAAACTATACATATGAGATTTTTTCCTTTCTTGGACCTAGTTTTGAAAGGCTTCAGAATAGATCTCCGTTAAAAAATAGAAAATTTTTTTTTCAGTTCTTTGTTAACAACTTCCTAAAAGCCCTATTAATTTAGTCAACAAATGCTTTTCGGTTCAACTTTTTTCAGCAGTCTTGGAAAAATTTGAGCAAGGTGTCATTCGATTCGGAATAGCATGTAGATGTTTTATGAAAAGATAAAGTTCCGCTAGTGAAAATTGTAGGAGTTATAAACAATTTCCTGAAAGAAAAAAAATTTTGATTTTTGAAATTATCTCAAAAACTAATTGTAATTTTTGAAATCGACAAAAATATTCAGAACGAGGAGAACATTTCCTGAAAGAAAATTTTAACTTCCGGAACTGTAGGATTAATGTTTATAATTTTGTCACATGGGTAAAAATACGGCTGAAAACAATCAACATTATTCAAACATATTAAATATGAAAACTAAAAGATGAAACAATTCAGGCACTTGAACAATAATTTTGCTGCAAAATTTTTTCGTCGCGATTTCTCAATTAGTTATGCAATATATAATTAATAATTTGTTGCTGCTTGAACATGAACATTGCAAGTGTGATAACTGTTAAACTATACATATGAGATTTTTTCCTTTCTTGGACCTAGTTTTGAAAGGCTTCAGAATAGATCTCCGTTAAAAAATAGAAAATTTTTTTTTCAGTTCTTTGTTAAGAATTCACGTAGTTGCAAAATTAAAAACTTCGCTCACCGCTGCCAATTGTAGGTAGAAATTACTTATTTTTAGGGGCTTGTGACGTTTCGCTCAGTTCCTTTATATTGAACTAGGGGATATGGAATTTATATGTAGAAAATAACAAGAAAGAGGCAAATATACGATCTTAGTGACGGAGTATTGCTACTCACGTGTGTTTAAAAAAATTGTGCTTTAATTTTGATTCAATATTTATCAGAGAAAATGTTCTTACCATCTTTTGCAATATGTTGTTGGTATGATGCTGACATATTTAAAACAATTTGTACTGGTTGAGAGGTACATAAAGTATACAGTTGAATAAGAGATCAATTATGTCCTTATAATGAACATCCTTGATTAATAGTGCTTAATAGGAACTCGTATAGGTAATCGAATTATGCGAAAAGGAAAGTTAACAAAGATTAGAATCAGAAAAGAAATATAGTCAAGGAAATCATACACACAAAATATGATTCACTTTTCATTTAAAATATGTGAAAATATTGAATAATTCCTGAATACACTTCTGTTGGGGACATCATATAAAACTCTTGTCTTAGTTCATCTGGAAACTGAAAAAATCGTTTATGTACGAATTTTCTGAAACATACTTGTTAGAGATTAGGTTCAAGATTCGAATGCGACTATAGAAGAAACTTCTTTGAAAAAATTTTCATTTACTCACCCTTTACGATCAAATTTCTACATCAAACTATAATTAACATAAATTTTTACGTAAGAAGGTCATTATTGGTTTACTTAAAAATGGGACCAATTGAGAAATCTAGGAGTCACCGGAAATTCACTTTCTCCATCTTAATAATTATTACCCGTTATACAAAAAGCTAGGTGAAGGACAATCAGATTTTTGATGACTATTCAGCGAGCTATCGTTTGGGAAATAATTAATTCCTTTTAATTGGATGTTTCCTCGAATTGATCTTGACTCAAATTTGTGGAATCGGTCACGTTCTATTTTTGGTAGCGAAAATAGAAATCGATTAGCATGATAAACAACATAAGAATAGGAAGTGATTATAATAACAAATATTTATTTTGAATCATTTGAATCAACATCCTATATCTTGCATAATAACCCCTCCTCTTTATTATAAATTGCTCCAATGAAATTAATTATTGCAAAAACTTGCATGTTTTATGTTTTATATATACAGGGAGATTCATGGTGGATGGCACATTAGAAGTTTATGATGAACCATACAAAGAATCAATTTGAAAGTTTAATGGAGGGCATAGTCTGACATCCTCTACCCAACTAAAATATTTTTGGTAATTCGGTGTTGCCACTTCTATTAGAAAGTAGTAGCAACTTTGATTTTTCAAATGAAACAGCCTGTATATAATATTATTTTTCGAATCTCCAACATTTTCTCAATAACTATTCATGATATTTCCATATACTTATCTGTTACCGTTTTCGAAATAAAAATTATTTTCATTTTTTTCTTCGGAAATCAAGACCTATAAAAACGCTGATATCTTTGAATTGAGAAATACTATGATATCGAAATTTGGGTTGGAGTTTGGTGATACTTGGGGGCTTCCTACACTTCAGACTAATAGGCGTTACTTCAATACATGGTGGTAAAAAATTCAGTTGTTTTGTTTGCTTGAAAAAGTGACTGAAAGTTCATTATTTCAATTGGAATGCCCTGTATATTATTGAAAATTCAGAAAGCTGCAGGAATTTGCTTTTTATCTATGTATATCATACCTATACCTCACTAGTCAGGTTTCGGACTTATTAGCATTTATTTGTGAAAATGTCCCTTGTACATGGTATGTGTATATATATATATATATATATATATATATATATATATATATATATATATATATATATATATATATCTATTGTTATGATAATAAATACGGTTGCAGAAGATAAGAGATACTTTATTATTTCTCTATTGATTGACAACTGTCATTCATAGTAACTAGATATAACTAAATAATGTAACAGAGTTGCGAAAATTCGAAGGACAGGATGAAGCAAAATTGCAAGAAATTTTGGATGGTATCGAAAAATACTTCAAAGGTAAAGAAAATAATCGAATTCGTGATACCGACTGCGCCATGTTATGATAATAAATACGGTTGCAGAAGATAAGAGAGACTTTATTATTTCTCTATTGATTGACAACTGTCATTTATAGTCACTAGATATAACTAAATAATATAACAACTTATTCAGGACTATAATTAAATTCGTGATACCGACTGCGCCATGTTATGATAATAAATACGGTTGCAGAAGATAAGAGAGACTTTATTATTTCTCTATTGATTGACAACTGTCATTCATAGTCATTATACAATTACAGAAATATTTAATCATTGGTGGAAAAAAGGCACAGGGTGTAAAACTCATTTTTTTCACTCAAGTTTTCGAATTTGTTCGGCGATCTAATGGCCGTACGGTCACTAGACTATCATAGGGCAGCTTGAGTTAAGAACTGATTACATCATTGTAGATTGGCGCTTACGTATTGGAGAGAATTATTGCAGGTACCTAAAAAGACAAGAGGAACATATTTCAAGAAGGGCTAATCGAGTGGATTTCCTGAATTGGTACAATATTATGTTCTTAGAAATATCATTATTGTTCGAATACACTAAATATAGGAGAATATATCGAGTCAATATGGCTGTTCAGCAAGATATCATTTGCATTATGATTGAGATTAAAAATTTCCATGGATTCTAAGTAAGCTAGATTGGTTCCTTTCGGTAATTTGTGCATAATTTGGAAGTTATCTATTTGTGGAAACGGGTGGTGGTTTTCACGGCAATGATTTAAAAACGTTGAATCCGTTTTATTTTTCAAAAAAGATTGTTTGTGTTGTTTAAATCTTGCCTTGAACGATCGACCAGTGTGACCTATATACACTCCTTTACATTCAGGACAAATCAATTTATAAACTCCTGAAATTTCAAATTTTGGAGTTTATATGTCCTAAATGTAAAGGAGTGTATATAGGTCAGACTGATCGATCGTTCAAGACAAGATTTAAAGAACACAAACAATCTTTTTTGAAAAATAAAACGGATTCAACGTTTTTAAATAATTGCCGTGAAAACCACCACCCGTTTCCACAAATAGATAACTTCAAAATTATGCACAAATTACCGAAAGGAACCAAACTAGCTTACTTAGAATCCATGGAAATTTTTAAACTCAATCATAATGCAAATGATATCTTTCTCAACGGCCAGATTGACTTGATATATTCTCTTATATTTAACGTATTCAAACAATAATGATTTTTCTAAGAACATTTTATTTTACCAATTTGGGAAATCCACTCGATTAGCCCTTCTTGAAATATGTTTCTCTTGTCTATTTAGGTACCTGCAATAATTATTTCCCACCCGTAAGCGCAAATCTATAATTATTCAGTTCTTATCTCAATCTGCCCAATGATGGTCTAGTGACCGAAATTGCAATCGCAGTTTTATATTTTGCCACTATTAATATTTAAGAGGATTATCAGGAAGCTTTTGATTGATGAAGTGATCTATTCTATTAGTGACTATTTTGAAATTGACTTTGACTCCATCTAGGATTTATATTGTTTTTTCTTTTTTGGTTGCATTTGCGCATTTTTTAAATTTCTCGTGTTTATGCTCGTGATTAATTTTCATAGATGATTTGTGACATGCAGTTTTCTATATATGTGTATTTTTCTCTATTACCTGTTATATTTTATATTCTGATTCTGACGTATGTAAAACAATTTTGATGTTCAACATTTTACTTTTATGTGTGTAACTGTAACTGTATGTTCATCAATAGTTTATGGCATCAATAAACTTACTATATTACTATATTTCTACTATATATATATATATATATTCATATATATATATATATATATATATTTATATATATATATATATATATATTTATATATATATATATATATATATATATATATATATATATATATATATATATATATATATATATATATATATATATATATATATATAGTATATATATATATATATTATATATATATATATATAGAGGCTCTCGAGGATGAATTGAAACATTAGAAGCAGTACGAAAAATAATGAATTGCAATAAATAGAAGTTCATATATATATATAATATATATATATATATATAATATATATATATATATATATATATATATATATATATATATATGAACTTCTAGTTATTGCAATTCATTATTTTTCGTACTGCTTCTAATGTTTAAATCCATCCTCAAGAACCTCTCTAATCTAAATTTCAGGAGCAGACAATCTGACACGAAACTTTAATATTATTCCATTCAATTTGTATTCTGTCAGTCGACGATATCTCAATTCCAGCACTGGTTACACCATTGACAAGAAAGTTTCACCAACGTTGATCAAGACATAGTGACGGATTTTACTTACTTTGAAATGCAAATGTTTTTAATCAACAATAACGCTTCACGTATCACGAAACTAATTATAATGATCCATGAATTTGTGTAGAGAGTGACTTAAGTTGATTCAGAAGAAATAGAATCGTATGTTTCTTATGAGAGACATTAATACAAAATATTCAACTTTCACAATAGAGCCACTGCAACAAAATTTACAAAAGTTTGTAAAACGTAGATGTTAACTGAAGTGTATGAAAATTATAAGCAAACGTAATCATTTGACAATTGAATAATCTCATAAAGCAGCTGGCTATATGAGTAACGCAATTTTTCCCAAAAGTTCTTACGATTTTACTGAGGAACAAGAGGAATTCGAAAAAAAATGTCTTCTAAAGTAAGCAACAGTGATGAAATAAATAATTTCGAATTTTTGAATTTAAGTAGAATAGGATTTATATATTCAGCTACATCATTTGTAAAGTTTTTAGATGTTGTATATTTTATCGACGATATACTCCAGACATCTGGCGAATGAAAGATAGGCCTTTTACGTGACAGAGCTTGCGTCATTTGTATTCGTATATGCGTATAGTTGTTATTTTTTCGATATTGAATGAATTGTGCAGCTGATTCAGTCGAAGTTGAGGCTGGCGATGATAAAGTCAGGAGACAACTAGTGTTTGTAAATGTTGGCAAGATACTTTATATAATTATAAAGATATGAGAACAGCGTAAGTTTATTATAGATTACCTAGGTACGTCTGTTTTCGACGTGACAATTGATTTATTTTGACACCAGACATGTATCGTGAGACACCAAGATGGTTTTCAAAAACTTTTTATTCAACTTCACTACAATAGTCGTATAATTATTAAATTAAGAAAACTGAAATGAAGCGAAGCAACGAGATGTGTTCTCGACAAGAGTAAGCTTAGAAGTGAAGAAGGCTAATAGATTTGGTTGAAACGTAAACTTATTATCTATAACATAACAATAGGTCTCTTATACTGATAGTGCAGACTTACAGTTAATTGTCTATACGCTTGCACTTTAGGGGTATGTATCTCCTCCATCCCTAAGTCGAAGAAATAAAGCATTTATTTTTGTGTTGGCTGTTGACGGCTGCTTCGGCGTCTTCTTGAGGTTCTTGCAGTTCAATTTCTTAATAAAATTCTTCGATTTTTTAAAATATCTCCCTAAAATTGGAAAAGGTAAGAGAGCCGAAAGGAACTATTTGACACTTACAGTTTTGGTCTGAAGCACTTAGTTTCTTCCCTGACTTCTGTTACTCTTGCTTCTTGGTTCTCGAAGTGTAGATTTTTGATTCTGGATACGGCTTCGATGTAAAAACACCTAGTTGTGGAAATTCGGGCGTATAGCAAATGTGATTTCTTCCTTGACACAACCGCACGTATGCTACCGATTGCGCCAGATATGTATCGTGAGACACCAAGAGGGGCTTTGAAAACTATTTATTTAACTTCACTACAATATTCGTATAATTATTAATTTAACAAAACTGAAATGAAGCGAAGCAACGAGATGTGTTCTCGACAAGAGTAAGCTTAGAAGTGAAGACAGCTAATACAGTTGGTTAAAACGTAAACTTATCATCTATTACATAACAATATACTCTTATTTTGGATTGATTGGGCCGATACTTGGTGTAAATTAATAAACATATTAAAACAATGGTTAAAAATAACAATTTACACATTTATTATAAGAAATAACGCATGACGCACGTTTCGGTGGAACTTCACCTTCTTAGATGCTAATCTGATTGGCATCTGAATTCTGATTAGCATCTGAAGAAGGTGAAGTTCCACCGAAACGTGCGTCATGCGTTATTTCTTATAATAAATGTGTAAATTGTTATTTTTAACCATTGTTTCAAAATATACTCTTATACTAATAGTGCAGACTTGCAGTTCATTTTCTATACGCTTGCACTTTAGGGGTATGTATCTCACCTCCCTTATTTATAAATAAATGTTCGGATTGCAAATTCGTCAGATTGAGGCAAGATGAGTTAATTACATGCAAAAGAGTACCTATGCATATCACTAATCTGACGACTTGCACGTGGCATAAGGAAATAGGTGACTCACAAAGTTGCTAAAAGAAAACTCGAGCACGGTTAAATTTTTATTTTTATTTTGATGGAAATGTCACGATTTTTTTTTGCATTTTCGAATATCGTTGATGAGTTTTGGTCTCGTACGGTCACCCCCACCATGCAAACCGGCAGATCAACTTGCCTTAGTTAACTATTAATATCTGACGCGCTCTCTTCTATATGCGTCCTTTTGTTATTTTAATAATAAATTATGATTTATGTATGTTACTCAGTAGAAGGTTAGGATAGCGATGATTAAGTCATATAAGTACCAGTGCGCGTAAATTTTGGTGACATACCTACTCTATATAAATGTAAGCATATATCACGTTTACAGGCGATGGTCTTTTATCTTCGAATAATTTTTTGGTTCACCTCATGTATTATTATATCGATCGAATTTACCAATTTGAATATGAGTTTTTAAAGCTATAGGAATATAAATACAAAATAACGTTTCCATATACTATTTAAAATGAAATTATCAACTTAAAAATATTTTTTATGAATGATGTAAATTGTATTTTTTTTACATTCCAATTTGTGTCACAATTTTTATTTAAAAAATTGAAAATTTGATTTAATGGATAGTTAATTCTGAGGTTAGTTCGCAGTCGAGTGTTTTATGGTATCTACTCATAATCTTAAACACGCTCCTGTCATACTGTAAACGCTTATTCGTTTATAATATAGATGCTCAAATCATGTTCATAGATATTATTACAAGATATGATCGCAATATGAATGTGAACGATCTTTTATTCATACCGTGCTATCCATAGACATGATTCGATTCTTTTTGTCTATCTACACACTGAGATCTGTGTACAAGGTGTCGATATCCTTATTGATCGTAGCGTCTTCTACTTTTTCGATCATCTGTCTATGGATGTTGAAGTTATCCTTCAATCTAGTTGTCAGTTTGAGAAAACTCTATGGTTTTTCTTACTATTCTTTATTAATGGATTCACAATATTTTGATGTGTTGAGATGAATAAACAAATTAATAGTTATCTTGTTTTGAAAGAAAATGTTCAGTGTTGTATTATGTTCAATATGAGTGGTTTAATAAAGGAATTATCTCAGCACTCAATCAATTTTATAACCAAATTATATGAAGACTATTAGAAAGTCTTTCAAATGAAAGAAATAAGGTATAGAATGATATACCAGCTAATGTTGATTAGTAGAATCAGCGGCGGGTTTGAAGCTTTTTCCTTAGGCATTCGCGCCTTAGTTTCACAGATTGCATCTATGGTTACCGAGGTAATAGTCTATTGTACATTTTTTCACTTAAACTTCCATTCAGAAGATTCCGTGTTGGCACCCCTAAATCCACTGTCCTGTCAAAAGTTTCTTGGAATTTTACTCGTTTGTATAAGTAAGTCATTGCTATCAAACGTATAAAGAAGATTGCTCCCCAGTATTATTCACAGAAAAATATTCCCACATTACCTCGTTCCTTCCATAAATCATCCAGTCTCATCCTTTCTTGAGCACTTGTACCTACATCTAAGCATTTTAGTAATCGAATGCATTTGATTGTCTCAGTGTTCAGATTTCATTGGCAAAGGTGGAAAACATTGCAATTACAGGCTCCGCCCTGAAATAGATTCTGCCATACTTCTGAGATAGCAAAGCTACTTGAGTATAAATGATTTGATATGATATAAATCACTTGAATTGAAACTGGGAATAATCCAGGGCTCCTTTATTGTGTACATAAAAGACATTGACAAGGATGTAGATTGAAATGAAAATGAAATGAGTAGGTACAGTTAATTGTGCAAATCACTCAAATCTCTCGTTAGTGAAGTTACTGTGGCCAGAACTGCAATAGCTAAGAGAAAATATAATGTGGCATAAATAGACATGGTTTGAACAAAATAAGTGTCATTCTGTTTTTTCTATAAATTCTCAAATAGAACTACTAACGAAGATTCGACTAAATTGACTAAAATCAGGAATACGCTCAATCAGAATGTAACAAATTTCTGGCTCACCTTGTGGATGAAATATTCAACTGAAATTTACACATAAAAGAACATAGCATTGAAATAAAATAATTTCGAAATATACAATAATTGAAACAGTATATTATGGATCGATTAACTGAAAGTAAGATTTGCAATATTTTATTATGCCTCTTGAAATCTTTCACCACTTTGTGTTCTATAGAAATAGGCAACTAGTGTTGCCTATTTCTAGTAGTTCAGGGAATTTTAGTGTGGTTTTGTAGACAAGAAGGCGTTTTGAGAACGTAGGGTTATGTATACAAGAAAGTCTCTTATCTTTTTACAGGAATCAAGACCTTTTTAAAAATTGAAATACCAGAGCATTATTTTACAACCCTCCTAAATAAAGTATAACAACCAAACAAAGTCGAATGCAGAACAAATGCCTATAATTGTTTAACGACCTACCTTCAGAAATCCAACACTTAACTGATTTTAAATCATTCAAGAGAAAAAAATGTTTAATTTTATCTTATTATTGTCTGAAGGTTTTCACGAATCAAAATGTACTTTGCATTGGCACTATTTTACTTCATTTGCAGTTATAATATATTATTATTTCTTTTGATATGAAATAAATAACAATTTTATTATTATTCTCTGATTTGACTAAAGAAATGTCTTTCTGCAACACAAAAATAGTTCGCCTCCCACATAATCGACCAAGAAATAAAAACATTTTTTATGTCTTTATAAATGCTTCCTCGTTGTCGGATATTTAACAAACTTGCTGCAATAAAACATCGTGATAAAGTTTATGTGATGTATATCGTACGAAGTAAGGAGAGAAGTAAAAAGAATTTTCGTATTCAGGTGATCATTTTTTATAGTTTTCTAATTCATATTATATTAATTTTTGATGTGAATTACTAGTTCCACTTTTACTTTTAGTATAGAATGAGTAAGTTACGCTTGTACTTCAGTATTTGCTATGGATGTAACTATCTAAAACAAAAATCAAATTTATCATTTTCATATGGTCAATGAGATAAAATTTGTTTTGACGGGTTTACTGCTTCAAGTTATTAAATAAGCGAAATACTTCAGTAATAACAAGTAGCTTACAAACTTCAGTTAAGCGTTCAATAAATATGTATATTCACTAGTCTAATGCGTCTTACATATATTACATTGTGGGGAAATTTTCCAAATTATTTCAAGTACGAAAAATAAGAAGAAATGCTTCAGGGCGAACAGAAGAATAAGGTTTTATTAACAAAAATCTCTATCGCAGCGAAGCAGGTTTTCATAACGTATCCAGTATAAAAAATTTATTCATTAAATTATGATTTTTTTTTTTTGAATAACTGAGATTGAATTCTCGCACATCACTTGGTGAAACATCATAAAGAATAAAGTATAAACTTTAAAATAAAAACACTTGGCTTATGTTTCACAATATAAAAAATATTTAGATACTGTATTTAGCATCAGTAGCGAAAAGTCGACATGTTTCGAGTTATGAACTCATTATCAAGACTCAGTCTTGATATTTTTTATGGAGAAATATTTTTTTCCCCCAGGGGGCAACCAATTCGAAACAAAACCAATTCCATTCAAGATATCATACAAAACTACCTAGATACAAACTTTGAACCCTATTGCTTTAAAATTGTGCCCGTTATCGTGCATACAACGCTAAAATACATAAGCACATACATACATACATACATACGAACATATATAATATATATATATATATATATATATATATATATATATATATATATATATATATATATATATATATATATATATATATAATACCTGCTAAAAATATAAGTATGAAATATCAGAGCATAATACCTACATCGAAAATTTTCCGAAGTACGATGTGGAACTTTTTTTAATAGGAAAGGCTTATTATTATATCGATTAGTTTTTGTTCAACTATAATTTTTGAGATTTTTTATGATAGTATGATAATAGGATCTAAATGATGTTTCATTTAATTTTACTATTGACTTGCGAAAAGCGACGGTACAAAATAAATATTATCTAATCTGAAATCTTTGCCAGATAATATTAAAAGCATGAAGTGATATTATCTACTATTTGGAGGTCATCGAGTTTTGTTCACATAAAAAACTACGTTTTTTACTCTACATGTTGGATAAATCATTTGCCTCTCCCCATATGGAATAAAGGTTGCAACTATGTAAAAGAACGTAAAATTATTTATTCAACTAACTTATCAAAAAAAAAACACTTCCTACAGTTGCATAATTTTGATTTGTGCATTAATCACTCATTAATTCAGAAGGATACAGACAATTCGATGCAATTAGTTGGCAATTAATCATGGAAATTCGTCTCTGATATGCATAAACGTTTTACAATTCAAATTTCATCTTTTGGAACTTTATTATTCACCGATACAACAGCTTGAATAGTTAATAGGTCTATCACCTTAATGTATGAATAAAACATGAATATTATTATCACATTATGGAAAGGAAAATTTATGCGAATCATTCGAAATGTCAGTAAGATTTTTTTCCTGTTCAATAAAAGTTGAAATTTATTCATCCGAATGACTGAATTATCGATAATTTGGATGATGAACAGGGATGTCAATTTTGTGTATTAAATCGTTTTTGGTTGTTTCACAACATAAACGAATGGGATTAGTTGAAACAAAATATTAATAATTTGGATGATGAACAGGAATGTCAATTTTGTGTAGACAATAGTCTTCAGTTGTTTCACAATTATCACTGGGATTAGGTGAAATTATCGATAATTTGGATGATCAACAGATATGTTAATTTGGCGTCCGAAATTAAGATCGTAGCGCCGGAACGGCTAATATCGGTACTAGAGCATGGGAGATAAGCTGTTTGTTTACATTGATTGGTAATGGTATTTAAGCTCATTTCATTTTGAGTTTTCGAACGTTTATCTTCGTGATTTGTGTTTTTTTGGACTTCGTATTTTCTAGTGGTTCATTGTGTTTCGATTGAGGACAATATTATCTCTGTTCAACAGTAAATAACCTACCTATATCAAGTTGAAATTTACACTGAGTTTTTATCATCGAACATGAAAATCAATAATAAAATAAAGTAGAGAAAATAAATTAATTGGTTGAAGGAACTATGTATACCTCATGAAAAGGCTGTATGATAAAACACCTATTTATTTAAAAAATAAAAAAGTTTTCAAAAGTTTCAAGAAAACATCTCTGACATGTCTACTTTCATTACGAACTGAAGAATTTTTGAGTATAATGAACAAAACTAAGTACTTACCAGCAAAACTGAAAGAAACAACATGAAATAAAAAAAGAATTAATATGAATACTCTGCTTGAATGGTTTGAACGTAATGAGTTATTATATTTTTTGAATTCTCCTGACGTATAACAGCTCTCTTGAAAGTACGGTGGACTTCTGAGAGTCTGGTTTTTCTAATAACATCTCTGTTTTCCTGATTATATAATTGAATATTTTAGTTTTTACCTAGTCAAGATTTATTTCATATTCTTGATGTTATGATAAACTGTTATTTTGGTTGTGCAAATAAACATCATTTGTTATTATTATTTTAATAGTATCTCTGGTTGTTACATGAAAGAAAATACAATTATCTAGAATCTCTGGATGATGGCCCAGGTTCAGATTCCGATAAAAGTGGAACATTTTTCGTTGGAATAGCATTGGACTTCAAAAACTCTACGTTTTCGGTTAGCTGAAAATTGCACATCATTAGTTGGTATAATTCTATATGGAAAAATCCACAAACTTAATTATAATTATTCTCAGTAAACTGTAAAGAACAACTCTTATGTTCAGACACTTTTTTTCAATCTTCAAGTTATGAATCCACACCTTTCTTCTGTCCATCATTTCCTTGTTTCCCAACTTTGTTTCGAATGCAACTTTGAATTGTCCAGCTTTCGGAAAGGTATGTAAGCTATATTCGGGTTTTTTTTGCCCAAGATGAACAATAGAATACACAACAATAGTGATTCATCTCTTCTGAACTTTTGTAAACGATCCAAAATACAATAAAAACTCAACAACTTCTCATATAAAATACACGTAAACAGATGTAAACAATCTATCTCCCATGCTCTAGTAATATTCGACTCCGGTAGGGGGCGTATCGCTTATTATGTTTTCCCAATACACAGTCGTTTTCGGTTGTTTCACAATATGAACAACTGCAATGAGTTGAAACAAATTATCAATAATTTGGATTATTAACAGGTATCTCAATTTTATGTCCACAATAGTTTTTGATTGTTTCACTATATGAACAACTGCTATAAGTTGAAACAAATTATAGATAATTTCGATTATGAACAGGGTGGGGAAGTCAATTTTGTGTACACAATAGTTTTCGGTTGTTTCACAATACCTACTGGGATAAGATGAAACAAATTAAAGATAATTTAGATGATGAACACTGAACAGGGATGTCAATCGCCTTTGGTTGTTTCACAATTTGAACCATTCGAATAAATTGAAACAAACTGTGAAAATAGTTATTGGAATCCGTAGTGATAATGTTTTATGATAAAAATACTCTTTCATTCACGAATTCTATTCATTGATATTTTATTTTCGTCAAAGAGAAATATCAGTGCTTTGAATATATATTATTTTCATAAAAGCTGATATTAGAAAAATTGATGATTTTATACTCTCTTATGATCGACGAGTTTCCTCAAAATACCTGTGCGATTCGATAGTTAATTTATTCAAATATATCCTGTCCACCATACCTCTCTTTAGTGCTGACAATTTATGAAAGTCTAATTATTTTTAATAACATCAATTACATGCATAATCTTTAATTTGAACCAGTTGAAGGATGAGTTTTATGAGCTGTAATCGAGGTTGTGATGACTCCTTTCATTTGACTTGTTATTCCGGTAATCATATACCTTTCTAAAATCTCGAATAATAATATTACCAGGTTACCAAGATAAGATGTACCATCGACTAATATGTTGGTCTAAAGAACAGCAAACATTACGTTTGATATCGAATGTTTCATGAATTAATCAATTTTATTTCAACTTCATAACCATATAACTATATAACTATATAACTATATAACTATATAACTATATAACTATTTAACTATATAACTATATAACTATATAACTATATAACTATATAACTATATAACTATATAACTATATAACTATATAACTATATAACTATATAACTATATAACTATATAACTATATAACTATATAACTATATAACTATATAACTATATAACTATATAACTATATAACTATATAACTATATAACTATATAACTATATAACTATATGACTATATAACTATATATAACTATATACTATATAACTATATAACTATATAACTATATAACTATATAACTATATAACTATATAACTATATAACTATATAACTATATAGCTATAAATATATAACTATATAACTATATAACTATATAACTATATAACTATATGACTATATGACTATATGACTATATGACTATATGACTATATAACTATATACCTATATAACTACATAACTACATAACTAAATAACTATATAAATATATAACTATATAACTATATAACTATATAACTATATAACTATATAACTATATAACTATATAACTATATAACTATATTACTATATAAATATATAACTATATAACTATATAACTATATAACTATATAACTATATAACTATATAACTATATAACTATATAACTATATAACTATATAACTATATAACTATATAACTATATAACTATATAACTATATAACTATATAACTATATAACTATATAACTATATAACTATATAACTATATAACTATATAACTATATAACTATATAACTATATAACTATATAACTATATAACTATATAACTATATAACTATATAACTATATAACTTTATAGCCATATAACCATATAACTATATAACTTTATAAGCCTTCAATAGGATTTTCATATGAATTTTTGTGTAGATGGAGAAGCTATAGGAAAATTCGATTTCGTAGATATATATGTTGGAATTACAGCATTTAGTGCAAAAAAGCTAGAGCTCATTCGTCATGGTAACGCCACTGGACCAGATAAGAATCTAAATTCAATAAAAACGCAAAGTATGAAACCTTAGGTACAATCACGTAAGCTCTTTTGGCGAAAATTCCGAAAATCCGAAATCTGCAACCGAACGGCACATATTAATGAACGTAATTTTATTTCCTCTTATAAAACCAGTCGATACGCTATCGTAAACCGTAATACCACTCTTCCAAATAACCCTTAAATGTCCCTAAATGATGATAATTGGGGGACCGTGCTGAAAATTTCCGGGGACTTAAAACGAAAGTAGCATATTATGATAATTTATCATTTCGCGATGATTCGTTTTCGACCAAATTGATGCTTGGTTGAAACGGCCAAATTGAAACCGAACAGAAAAATAATCGGTTTCTTTGTTGTCCGCCGCCCGGAACGCCAGTTTCGTAATGTGAGGTTGGTATTAATGAAATGTTTGACGCTTTCAAACGTTCAGAAATTTCATCAACTGTTCGACAGAATGAAAAATATCCGTTAACACGGATTTAGAGCAGAATGTAAGAGCAAATAATGTTCTCTTAGGATATTCAAGGGATATTAGGCCATTTTATCGATTAATTATTAGAAAAAAATAAGAGTGGTGCTTTGGGATACTTAGTTGAACTAAGTTATTTCGATGATTTATAGGTTTCATTAGTCTTATTTCCCCCGAAAATAATATATATATATATATATATATATATATATATATATATATATATATATATATATATATCAGAGAAAGATTCCGGGGTTCAATACGATTTCGGAAGTTTTGTTATATATTTATATATATATATATATATATATATATATATATATATATATATATATATATATATATATATATATATATATATACATATATATATATATATATATATATATATATATATATATATATATATATATATATATATATATATATATATATATATATATATATATATATATATATATATATATATATATATATATATATATATATATATATATATATATATATATATATATATATATATATATATATATATATATATATATATATATATATATATATATATATATATATGTTCAGAAAGATTTCCGCGGTCGGAAGTATTTGAAAAACTTGGTTCTCGGGATGAACCGCGTAAAAGATTTGAAAAATCTCGACGTTTCGGCTCCTTTTGCGAAGCCATCTTCAGGAGAATTAGAAGGGAAAATAATTCAGATACGTGGCCTCAATCTGCCTACTCCACGAATCGAATTAGGAGGAATCGGAAATAATAAGATTGCGTGGTCTCAACCTGCCTACTCCACCAACCGTACTGCTTCCTGTCAACTCTGAAGTCTCAACCTGCCTACTCTTCAGAGTCAACTGACGGGCCGATCGTCGCGTCGTATTTATAGGGAAGGGGGGCGGGTACTCCCTCAATAACTACGTCAATGGAGTACCCGCCCCCCTTTCCTATAAATACGGCCACGCGACGATCGGCCCGTCAGTTGACTCTGAAGAGTAGGCAGGTTGAGACTTCAGAGTTGACAGGAAGCAGTACGGTTGGTGGAGTAGGCAGGTTGAGACCACGCAATCGTATTATTTCCGATTCCTCCTAATTCGATTCGTGGAGTAGGCAGATTGAGGCCACGTATCTGAATTATTTTCCCTTCTAATTCTCCTGAAGATGGCTTCGCAAAAGGAGCCGAAACGTCGAGATTTTCCAAATCTTTTACGCGGTTCATCCCGAGAACCATGTTTTTCATATATATATATATATATATATATATATATATATATATATATATATATATATATATATATATATATCAGGCGCGGATCCAGGCCCGACCTTTGGGGGGGGGAAACTTTTATATATTCAAAAGCCAAAAAGTACTGGTATTTTGGGCAATGGTAAATCGAGAGGCCCCCAATCAAAACAATTAGGTAGAGCCTGGGCCATTTAGGGGGGGGGGGGCGTTCCCCCAGTTCCCTCCCTCTGGATCCGTGCCTGATATATATATATATATATATATATATATATATATATATACATATATATATATATATATATATATATATATATATATATATAAATTTGTTTTCTTCAATTATTCCTTCGGATCCCTGCTTATCTGTTATTAACATATAAAGTAGATGGTACACTTTTGTTGCTGTTGCGTGTTTCCATAAATGTTCCAAAATGTTCCTGGCAATTTCTTTATGTTTCGGCAACTAACGTTGATTAATTCTACTGAACAATATGCAACTATTGTCAATTTTAGAGACTTCAGTGGAAACAAGAAATTTACGTATGTTGCCATAAGTTTCACTCTATGGCAACAAAAAGAAACTTTTAGTAACAAAATATTCCTCAATATTCCTTCGGTGGAACCGTAGCTTTAGAATGCAATAAATATCAAGATTTTTAGAATGAACGAATTAATTTTTTCTAGAGATGATAACAAGTGGATAATCCATATTCTGATATATGCACACTTTCATTGATGGGTGTATGCAGACCAAGTATCGAAAATGCGATTATAATTTGTCGAGATTTAATTTTTGTAATCTCAAAATAATTTTTTTGAGCTGTTGTATAATCGATTATTTTATTTCCCTCATCTTAAAATCTTCCAACTAATCTCCTGTCGGCATATGATAATAAACGTTCTTTTTAAATTTTATCTGTTCATCAGAGATAAATGTACAAATCAAATGTTTTTCGGATCAAGAAGGCAACTTATGATTAGGTAAGTCTCATGTTGTCTTCGAATTGTATTCTCTGTGTCAGAAAACAACATATATTTAAGTTTTATGATGCAACTTGATTTGTTTATTGAAAGTTTTTATTCTGAAAATTTGCTTGTCCTAGATTAAACTTTCAATCCGGATATTTCGTTTAATTTGAAGTTTTGGAACAATTCGAAAAATAGTTGGACATCCAGCAGCATGTTATCATTTTCTATTTCTGCAGTAAATATTATGTTAGTATAAAAAAGTTAGCATTTAAAAATTGGTCTATTTGTCTATTCGGATTTTCAAAATTGATTTTTCTAAATTATTCCTGAATATATCTGCCAATTGAGGGCTAAGTGATGAATCTATGGGGAGGCCTGAGCTTTGTTTAAAAAATGATGATTCATATTGGAAATAATTTTGGGATAAGCAAGTTTGTAGAAGATTTTATTTATTTTCAGTAAGAATTTCTCTGAAACTGTGAATAACCAATCAGACCTCCACTCCTAAGAATTTAAGGGTTAGACATGAATAGATATCACCTGATATGTCTACATTTACTTGACAGTGATGTGATAGTCGAAACCGGTTGTATATTTTGAACTTTGTGTGGAAATTGATGAAAAGTATTTTTACTTCTGTTTATTTGACATGAATCTCCATAAAATAAAGAGTTCATCAATATCCCTAATTAAGATTGTATAATTATTTCGAAACTAAACATGCCGCTTGCGTTGAAAAGATCATCGATGTTACGCTTACATAAAGTTTTAAGGATACATTAATTTACACACAATGCCGACCAATGAAAGGCAGCAGGGCGGGGTCTATTTGGCGCCAAATCGATTTCAAAAAGTTCCGACCTGATATACGCAATAACATTCCGTTTATGTTTATGATCTAACAAATCATTGTTATTCGAAATTTCCAGTCATTAGTATGCTGATGTTCATACTACCGTTTTTAATTGAAGATTACGAAGTTTTCATTAAGACAAACAATAAATTTGAATGAAAAAAGGAATATTTTCTGGTTTAATTGAAAGAATCCGCTTAGTTATCTAAAAATTCCTTTCAACATAATTTCTCATAGATTAACTAAAATCTCTGTTGTATGTTCCTTATGGCTTTAATTTGACAATTATTATGAGTTAAATATTCTTCAATATCAGCAACTTAACAATATATCATAATTTCAAGTTTTTGTACATATTATCATTTATAATGATAGCAGCGATGTAGGAATGTATGTCTAGACATAACTTGTTCAATAAAATATCTATGAAAATGTATTTATGTGCTAAGCTTTTCCTCCAATATTGTATTTTTAATTTCAAATGAAGCACTGAGGTACTACTTACTTTTGTCAAGGAGCTAGGAGTGGGAAAGTCATACACAGTGATTTTATTTCTTGGAATTCTTTAATGGCAAAGATTAACAAAACGATAAAATAAGATACAGAAAAATTTTATAGATATAAAGGTTAAGGTTTAATTTAAAAATCAAATGTTTAAGAAACAGAATTCTGAATTATTAGATCAAGAGCATACTCCAAAAGATGTGAATTCTAATTCTAAAAACAGTTATGGACATAAGTGATTTTATTTTAAATATCAGGCTCCCTACACCTGAACCAAAATGTAATATTTCAACTACAAATATTACATTATTCCTCACCATTTTCAATAAACAACACTAAAACATTTTACAATATGTAAACAATATCAAGGCATATTCAAAACCTTAGCTATACAATTATTATTCTTCAAAAATACCTTCCAAATACATTGAAAGAAGTCTAAACTAACCAACGTTAATACAATCATTATTATATACCAACACCTTTTAAATACCTATATAGACAAAGACAATCTAACCTAGCCTAAGCTATACGCAATTTTCATTCTTCACTATCACCTTTTACCTACATTCTTGGCTGGCCAATTCAGTGGTTCGCACAGGAACAGTAGGTTGCTTATTTGATTCCTGCCTCAGTCTGGGAATACTTGCATCTGTACGAGGATAAATAATTGTCAATAATTAAATGCATCGCAATTGCTGAGTCTATAGAGATAGAGAAAAAAGTACATAGATTATAGTTGAGTTACCTTGAAAGCTATAAACAAAGCTCAAAACGAAATTAATTCTTATTGGGGAAATATGTTTGTTTTTCAACTTTCCTCTTCTTACAAATATGCTCATTATCTTCTCCTATTGTACTCTTTAATTTCCTTACTTCTGACAAAAAGTTTTCCAAATGTTTACCACTTAGTTGGTTGATGAATCCACTTATTTCTTCTATGGCAACCTAAAAATTTAATTCTTATCACTAATGCAAACTCAACAAATTTTATTGATGAAGACCTTTCTTTTTACTTCATCACCTACATCTTTATCCTTTATAGATGGATCATTTTGTACTTCCTTTATGAAATGGTTGAGTTCATCTTGGTAACGTAGCTCACTTCCTGAAGGCTCATTCATTATTAAATTAGTCACAGTCATTCTCCGAACTCCGAAGGTTTTGTTGAGATTTTGATAGTCTTTTTGTTCTTAGTTCATCGTCATGCCCCACATGTGTTTCAACAAATGTTGCAGAATATAGGCCTAAAGAGAATGAAATCAATTAATTCTGAAATGTTATTGATATACTGATGCTTACCATCTGTTGATATTTTTACTGTTATTCTTGAAGGACATATTCCTTGAATATGAATACTGCCTCTAACCTTTGTCATTCGTCTCTCACAAACACTTTTGTATCCTGAAATTGAGAAGTGTTGAACATTGTGCCTCCAAGTCTCAAACTCTTCGCCGCTCCTAAAAACACAAGTTCTTTCTTTGATAAATACATTATGAGTATGTCTTAAATGGTCATCATAATTCTTATAACAGGAAAATTTGTCTCTATTCTCAACAGGACAAAGACAACACAATATATATATTGATTCTTGTTCTCTTCTTTGGAATGTCCTCATTATGGATATTTCGAAGATGTCTATGTTTCACAGACACACTGGTGAACTCCTTTTGGGATATTCCACAAATGAGTGGATTCATTCTGCAAACAAGTTCAACATTAGCTGAAAACTGCTACATTATATTGGTATACATTCATTTGAGAACTATTGCTATTTAAACTTACCCCACGGATTCCATAATTTACTAAAACTGATTGGAATAGCAGTGAACTATCGTTAGCTGAAATCGATGAATAAAATAGCAATTAAAATTGCTCTTTTAGAATTCTGGCTTATAGTTTGCGATGTAATTCCTCAAAAAAATCACAGCACAGCTCTCAGACAAAGTTTTATGTTTTAACATAAACATAAATGAGAATCGCGCCAAAATCGAGTCAACCGTAGGATCCTGTCAACCGTCCAACGAATTCACTCGTTTTTCCCGAAAGCCTATAGTTGTGATTGGTCGGCATTGTGTGTAAATTAATGTATCCTATAGTTTTATCGTAGCATTTATTCGCTTAGTCTCTGGAGTGTAACTTCGTTTCAAAAACTGAAGTTGGGTTATTGTTTGCGTAATTCTCATAAGTATAAGAATAAGCTACCGAGCAAACTATATGAATGACTGAGAAATTCTATGAAGAAACATAAAAAATACACTTCTAAATATTCTTCGAACTACTGCTATCAACTCACTACCAATAATAGGCGAAGAAGACCTTACGAAGCAACAGGTGTATTCTAACGTATATCATTGACCTCCGAAATCAATACTCTTCATCTGGCTCTGACCGTCAATCCGTCAATTATCCGGCTATAACCTTTCTTCGGCTGTAGCCTCCGGAATCTCTAACCCGAATGAATATCTAGTTATTCACATTCTGATCTAATTTGACAAGGGCGCGGTTGGTTTTAAAGAACTGGTCCGCCATTGTTATTCTAATATAATTATAATATTTGCACCTACGATTTTGACAGAGAATATTTTGAAATTACGGGTTGATAATTATACCGTACAAATACGAGAGACCCTGAAGATGTTGAGTAATCGGTTGGGCTCATAGGCGTGTCGAAGAATGATAATACAAAAATATGCTAGATGTTGATAAATGTTTAGAAGTTATATTACACTGTCTATAATATAACGAAAATTCTAATGAATAATTACGAAACATTTTGAAGTTATACCGAATTATACTCTTTTCATTCACAATGATTATACTTGTTTTATTTTTAAAATTATATCGGAATTTCTAAATAAAAAGTATATCTAATGTTTTTGAAAAAATTTTGTAAATTTTATAGTTTTGTGAATTCTCTATTGAAATATTTTTCAAATTTAAATATAAGGATTTTTGACCTACGTGTTATATCATTATATTTAACGTGGTTGTATCTTGGAATTTCACTCTCCAATTTGCTATCGTTACATTGAATTTGGTTTTGTGAGCTCTTTTAAGACAATAAAACTTTATATAAGAAATGATAAAATCAAGAAAATAGAGGGAAATAAATTTCTCGAAACGTCAGAACCACGTGATGAATGTTAATGTCTTCAAAATCCACGGAAGCGTATTGCGATAACGGAGCAGTGTGAGGTGTGGCATTGTTAAGGTTCATATAGAGAACCATTGCGTAATGCTACAATTTATATATAAAATCTGATGAAAATGCTTGGAATTTCTGAAAAATGAGTTTTTTAAGGGACTGCTATAGCGCTTTCGGCATTTCATATAATCATTGTTCACTTTCAAACTGCCAGTATCAATATATATATAGATATATATATATATATATATAATATATATATATATATATAAATATATATATATATATATATATATATATATTTATAATATATATAATATATACATATATATATAATATATATATATATATACATATATATATATATATATATATATATATGTATTAAGTTTAAAAAACTTTAAAATAAAACACCCATGGCTTAAGTTTCACTATATAAAAATAATTAGATACTGTATTTAACAGTAAAGGACAGTCAACATGTTTTAAGTTATGATGTACTCATTATCAATACTGACTACAGGAGAGTCTTTACTTTTTTGATCATGAACACGAATGTTTATATTCCTTCCTGTCTATCCAATATAAAAAGCAGGACATTCGTCGCAAAATATTTTGTAAACACCACTGTTTTCTCCAATGTTAGATTTTTCTTTATTATTGACTAAGAATAACTTCAAGTTTCTTTTGCTTGTACAAATTGTTTTAACGTTATTTTTCGATAGTCTATTTCGAATGATAAGCACTGAGTTTTATTTTAATGTGTTGGTTACTGTCACTGTGAATTATTGAAGTATTATATAGTGAAACTTAAGCCAATGGTGTTTTAACTTTATTCTTCAAAATGTTTCACCTAGTGATGTGCGAGAATTCAATCTCAGTTAATATATATATATATATATATATATATATATATATATATATATATATATATATATATATATATATATATATGTATGAAGTGAACTAGGACATTTATTTGAAACTTTGAAACTAATCAAACAAACCTCCTAGCGGAGCTGGTTATACGAGTTCACGAAACATCGAAATGCATCCATATACCTTAGGACGGTGTATGTTAGAAACATTAAGTTGTTTATCACAATCAATGGAAATGATAGACAGTCTGTTTCGCCCTTATTTGGGGCTCATCAGTATCATCTATCCATCGAAAGTGATAACCAACCAAATATTTCCAACGACGTTATATTTTCCTTCCAGTGACTATATGGCATATAAATATGACACAGCGCCACCAGTCGGAAACAAATGAACCACATCCCACAGATAGAAGAAAACATTTCGGCAACATGAACTCGCACGTCCTGACACCCGAAGGTGGTTACTATAATCGCTAAGCAAGAGTAAAGTTGATACATCCATTCGATGTAATTCAAACTTCACACGCCGCAAGCAACAAGCGCTCCAAAATTTTATCCCTTTGCTTGCGGCGTGTGAAGTTTGAATTACATCGAATGGATGTATCAACTTTACTCTTGCTTAGCGATTATAGTAACCACCTTCGGGTGTCAGGACGTGCGAGTTCATGTTGCCGAAATGTTTTCTTCTAACTGTGGGATGTGGTTCATTTGTTTCCGACTGGTGGCGCTGTGTCATATTTATATGCCATATAGTCACTGGAAGGAAAATATAACGTCGTTAGAAATATTTGGTTGGTTATCACTTTCGATGGATAGATGATACTGATGAGCCCCAAATAAGGGCGAAACAGACTGTCTATCATTTCCATTGATTGTGATAAACAACTTAATGTTTCTAACATACACCGTCCTAAGGTATATGGATGCATTTCGATGTTTCGTGAACTCGTATAACCAGCTCCGCTAGGAGGTTTGTTTGATTAGTTTCAAATAAATGTCCTAGTTCACTTCATTTTATTGCCACGAACGTGTGTCGTTAACACGAAGAATTCTGTTTTCTATTCATTTGCTACCTGTAAAAGGGATAAAATTTTGGAGCGCTTGTTGCTTGCGGCGTGTGAAGTTTGAATTACATGGAATGGATGTATCAACTTTACTCTTGCTTAGCGATTATAGTAACCACCTTCGGGTGTCAGGACGTGCGAGTTCATGTTGCCGAAATGTTTTCTTCTATCTGTGGGATGTGGTTCATTTGTTTCCGACTGGTGGCGCTGTGTCATATTTATATGCCATATAGTCACTGGAAGGAAAATATAACGTCGTTGAAAATATTAGGTTGGTTATCACTTTCGATGGATAGATGATACTGATGAGCCCCAAATAAGGGCGAAACAGACTGTCTATCATTTCCATTGATTGTGATAAACAACTTAATGTTTCTAACATACACCGTCCTAAGGTATATGGATGCATTTCGATGTTTCGTGAACTCGTATAACCAGCTCCGCTAGGAGGTTTGTTTGATTAGTTTCAAATAAATGTCCTAGTTCACTTCATTTTATTGCCACGAACGTGTGTCGTTAACACGAAGAATTCTGTTTTATATATATATATATATATATATATATATATATATATATATATATATATATATATATATATATATATATAAATATATATCATTAGATTTGCTACTAGTTCTTCTCATTTTCGTCAATTTATATGAAGAATCCCAATTAGAGCTAATTTCCAGCACACAGAAAATTATTATTGGCAGGAATGTCCGGTAAACGACCAATTGAAATGATAACAGTGGTCACTGTAAATATAGTCAGTATACGTCTCATAATTATCGAGTGTCTCAAAATCTGGTCGCGTGATATCGAACCATTTAGACTAGTCCAATCGTGAGCGTGAAATCTGCATCTGAATCGAATACCAAATGAAAATGGAGTAGGTACACCTTGATGCGAATCGAAGCTGTCTACTACTCCGTTCTTGGTCGTGGTGCTCGAGAATAAAATAATGGATTTTTAATGCAACATTTCATGTAGGCAGACATCGTCGGTTCGAGTAATACGCCAGAAGTGCCGCTTTATCAAAATCGGCTAATGGGTTTCATGATGAGTGATGGATAAATGATGCCAACGAAATTTGTTGATGCTGAGTATCTACTCAGTGTGATACTAGATCATTAAATTTAGATTCGGCTTTATTTTTACGAGATGTGAGTTGTTTGGTTGTATTGATTGATCTATAATGCAAATTGAAGTAATGTAGGATTATTACCAGTAATTTGTTGTAACGATATATCAGATCTTTAAGTATCTTTCTGAGAAGAGAATGATATCACTATGCCGACTAATAGTTCCGGCTTCACCTTAAGGGTGTGGTTCCCAAATTACATTACATAAAGTGAACAAGGAAAATTCTTCAATAATTTAAAAAATTATCGAACAACTTTCCAAGGGAGCTGCTTATACGTATTCCGCAACGCAAAATCTGCATTCACAATCGAACGGTGAATTATAGAAATTGTCAGTTCACCCCGACTCAAAATCTGCATACAGCTGTTTCGATCTTATTATATCTCATCAGTGCAGCTTATTTGACTCGGAGTGAATTAACAAATTTCTAATTGTTCGCCAATACAAATCGTGGTCAGTAACACTGTATGGATAACAATCCAGAGCGCCCTCCCACCAAGGAATTTTCCTTGTTCACTTTATGTGATGTATGAAATTGACCATGGTCAACAAGTATGTTTTTCATGATTTTATTGTTGTATTTTGTGTATTACGCTGCTAGCATCTTCGGAGCGCACTCTCGTGAGTATATCCAAAGGTTTTAAATCACTATGTTAGTGTGCCTTGGAATCATATGCACTACTGTTGTAGAGTAGATATCTTCATGTCAGGAGGTACGTTTTTGCGCAACGAATTTTCTGCATTTTCGGTCTAAGCAATGAATTGTTGGTTCCCAATATCTTTGGTGGGAGGGCGCTCTGTGTTGTTATCCAGACAGTGTTACTGACCACGATTTGTATTGGGGAACAATTAGAAATTTGTTAATTCACTTCGAGTCAAATAAGCTGCACTGATGAGATCTAATAAGATCGAAACAGCTGTATGAAGATTTTGAGTCGGGGTGACTTGACAATTTCTATAATTAACCGTTCGATTGTGAATGCAAATTTTGCGTTGCGGAATACGTATAACTAGCTCCCTTGGAAAGTTGTTTGATAATTTTTTAAATGATTAAAGAATTTTCCTTGTTCACTTTATGTAATGTATGAAATTGACCATGGTCAACAAGTATGTTTTTCTTGATTTGGTTCTCAAATTACTTCAACTCCCGGACCCCCAAATTACAAACCAATTTTTGGCGGACCCCAACCAAACAATGAAATAAACTACATATACCCAATATTCAACTTATATATAAGCAGCATTACATATTCTTATTTCAACTTAGAAATAAAAAAAATAAAATTGAATAAATATTAAAAAAATGGAAGCATAGGTATATAAAAAAATAAATTACATATTACTTAAAATAAATTATGATATTTTTTCAAAATGAAACATGAAAAAAATTTATGATATATGGAGAAAAAAACAACAAGTTCTATAAAAAATTATTTTTCTACTCCTTATTCGGTAAGTACTCCATTATCAAACCGATTTGGGGGAGGTAAGTACATTTTACCTCCCTAGGGAGGTAAGTATATACTTACCTCCCTCTGGGAAATAATAACTGCATCTACATCCATTATGACCATTTTTAAATTGACACTGACAGAACTTGGCAGTATTCTTGACCAGTCTCGGACTATTTTGCGAGCCCTCGCTGACGCTCGGGCGCAAACTACGTCCTCGACTGGTAAGTTTCACTTGCCTCCCTTGTAGTGTAAATAACTATTATTGGCGTCAGAGTCCGCAATGAAATTAAAGTTTTTCGCGCATTGTTTGTTCAAAATTAGGTCTTATATTTGAAAGTTTCATTCTTAAATCCGTACCAACGTAGGGGTGATTTCTTTATTTGGGCTTAAGAAAAACATAAACGTGGAATGTTTGTTCATATAAATATATTGTGCGAAAAGGAACCAAATGTCAGAATGTTTTTTCAGAGAGCTCCTTATAATCGAAACTCATTTTAGCACAAAATTGGATCAGACCACTGTCCTTAAAAACATCCTTCTTAGATGCACTGCACGATTGGTCAATGAGGTAATCTTCTAGTTTCTCAGAGATACCTCAATTTTTTTCAATTTCGTTGATAGTGAAAGGATTTTTTATCAACAAATCTCCTTTATTTGAAGTTGAAAAATATTCAAGAAAACTTACAGGCAGGTTTCACATGTGTTCGCAAATTATGAGTTTTACTTCCTCAGGCATCGATTCCTCTTCCGATTTCAAAAAGATCTCCAAGGTAGGGAATAAACTGTAGGACGATTTTTCAACGCGTTTAGCTCAAAGTTCTATTTTTTTATGACACTTTCTATTTTTTATAGGTATGCTAGTTAATATAACCAAGGAAAATCATTTAGACGTTCTTCCAGTTTCTTGTCACTTATAAATAACCGCACTTCGTCACGGAGCTCGAAAAATCGAGTGAAAATTCTTCCTCGAGACAACCACCGCACTTCAGTATGTTCAAGAAGTTGAAAATGGTCACTGTCAGCTTCTTTGTTTCGAATTTTGGGAAATTAACGGACTATCTTTAATAAAGTTAATGAGCTTAACTAGTTTCCAAACTTGACAAACTTTCTTATTTATATTGAAAAAAATAACTTTCAATATTCTCGTCCTATTACTAGTAAAACTTTTTGTTTGTTTCTTTGCTCTCACCTTCGTGGACCCCCTTAAACTAGGCCCCGAACCCCAACGGGTCCGCGGACCACCATTTGGAAATCACTGCCTTAAGGGCATACGGGGACCGTGCCTAGGGCCTCCGGCCTCACGGGGGCCCGGATGCCCTTTACGAAAAAAAGATTTTCCTCAATTTTTTTCTAGTTTTTGCGAGAATACCAACTAAGAATTTTTGTCATTAATTCTGAATTAAAATTTCGTTGAAAAACTAGCATATAACCTCTCTATTGTTCAATAGTTACTAGTAAATTTCTTTATGTGATACTTTCTTTTAGGTGCTAATATTTATGTAACCTGATATACCAAGATTTCAGTATTCAGTCCTACCTGATGAAGCCACCATGCAGAGAAACGGCGCGTCATAAGTTCAAGTATATCGTTAAAAATGAATATATATATATATATATATATATATATATATATATATATATATATATATATATATATATATATATATATATATATATATATATATATATATATATATATATATATATATATATTTATATATATATATATATATATATATATATATATATATATATATATATATATATATATATATATATATATATATATTATATATATATATATATATATATATATATATATATATATATATATATATATATATATATATATATAATAATATATTTATATATATATATATATATATATATATATATATATATATATATATATATATATATATATATATATATATATATATATATGTATATATATATATATATATATATATATACATGTATATAAATATAAATATATATATGTATATATATATATATATATATATATATATATATATACAGTATGACCCATTTTTAATGGAAACACCCCTGTAAAATTTGAAGTTGTGAATAGATTGCAACCATGTTTTTTCTGAAATGTCAAGTGCTAAAAGGTCTACCTTGGGACAACATTTGAAATCTTTATTCCAATTTTCAGGGCGTACTATGGTATTTTTTCTTAGTCGAAATTAGGGATTTTTTATCAGCGATTTTTTTATTGAAAAATAACCACGCCACTGGATTCAGCGTGTCCCTAAACAGGTATGACCAAAATTTCATGAAAAAATATTCATTCATAACAAAGTTTTGAGAACTCGAAATTCGAAAATTCACTTTCAACAGTCACAAAAAAAACACCCAACATCACCAGATAGCCATAGAAATATTTTTTTTATGATTTCAAGAATAAAGCGCCATCATATAACTACTCTACAAACCTCTCCAGCCCTTCTGAAGTCGTCTCCTGAAAGGCGTATAATTTCAATTTTCTCTCTCACGCTCCATGGCAACTGAGATTTAAATTGAAAAATCTATTAGGTATTAGTTTTAGTTGATTTGCATTCAAACTTGAATATAATTCCGTTATTTTCCGTGAAAATATTTACGCTATTTTATTGTTGAAATCATAAAAAAAAATATTTCCATGGCTATCTGTTGATATTGTGTGTTTTTTCTGTGATTGTTAAGTGTGGGTTTCCGAATTTTGAGTTCTCATAACATTGTTATAAATGAATATATTTTTATGAAATTTCGGTCAAACCTATTCAGGGGCACGCTGAATCTCTTCAATAAAAAAATCGCTAATAAAAAAACAGAATTTTGACTAAAAAAAAACATCATAGTATGCCCTGAAAATTGGAATAAACATTTTAAATTTTGTCCCAAGGTAAACCTTTCAGTACTTGACAAATTGGTTGAAATCGGTTCACATCAAATTTTACAGGGGTGTTTCCATTAAAAATGGGTCACACTATATATGAATAAATTTATATACAAATATATATTGAACAAAAAAATTAATCATATTCTTTATAATTGTTAATTACTTGCATTTTTCATTCGTGTTATCATATTTATGAAGAGCAAAGCATATTTCGAACTTACGTTCATAATCATACAATGTGCATTGAAAGTTCGAAACGGAAGTAACAAGTTTAAAATATAATTTGTTAGAGGGATAATTACTGATTTCGTTTGAAATTCATTTTACTTTATTATTGATATATATCTTCTTGAACTTTCAGATTAATGAATCTCCTTGAATGTTCAAAAGCAATCTCAATATATAAAGAATTTCATTTACTTTATACCTACGTCTCATTCAGAGTTATCTAAGGATAAAATAAGCAAAAAAAGGAATGAAACTAACTGTCATGATTTGTTTATTATTTCATTGATCAGTAAATTATATTATCAGATTAAATCTATTACCGTTTAATTTTCATCGCGCTACCGAGGAGAGATAGCAGTAGTTACAACGAGACGACAGATGTCGCGGATGCTAGATAAGAAGTCCTGCATTCCCATCAAACCAACAAGAGGGAAACGTTTCTTGGCAAACTGCTATTAACATTCATCCATGCTAAGATAAGAAACATCGTAGAGCCTTATCGACCGCGTGTCAGTTACTGGTATTCCAAATTAACTAATGGTGCATTTGTTTAAATCGGGTGGTTGAGAAGGCCGCAATTCATGATTTTATATAAGCGTGACATTTTAATGAATATTTTATATATGTGTTTCGGTAACACTGTTTTAACCATATGTTTGAATATTTTCCAAACGTGTATTGTTCATTTTGCTATACTGGTTAATTTGGTGACGTTCAAGCGAGTGACTTTTTCAATTTCTTGCGTTCTGAAATAAATTCGTGATGAAAAAGTCTAGAAGTCAAATATAAAAAATACTTTATACATTTGAATTCTATTAATTTTAAATTCATGAACGCCAAATTGATTTTAATCCTTCAAAAATTTTGAAAAATTCACAAGTTTCGTGACGCAAAGATTAATAACGTCGGTTTTCCAACTCTTGACACATTATTGCTAAGAAAATACAAGTGAATATATATATATATATATATATATATATATATATATATATATATATCTATATATATAAATATATCTATATATATATATATATATATATATATATATAATATATATATATATATATATATATATATATATATATATATATATATATATATATATATATATATATATATATATATATATATATATATATATATATATATATATATATATATATACTATTATTTATGGACAATGTGATAAAGCGTTATCGAGAACATGTGAAAAATTTGCCATCCGATATCCGCAAAAACGAAAGCCAACGAGAAAGGCTGTAAAGGAACTTATAAAAAATTTCAAGAACTTTGGACTGAGGAAAGTCCAGTCGAACAATAGAAACCATGACTATTTATCAAGATGCCAATCAAGCACTGCAAGGTCTGGGGAGCGCGGTGCCAAAGAAAAGGACCATTGTTTGCTATCTATCGATCATCAAAAACATTCTGTAAAAAATTATGGATGAGGTAGCCACATTATGGAAGTGCACCATCATGTTGATAAAACAGGTTTCTGTAAATATCGAGCGGCAAATTATCTAAATACTCTGTTTCCAAATTATGTAAAATGTTCAGGTAGCCTTGACTATAAGAAAATAAACACCTTTTATAACTAAGATGGCTCTTGTTTTTCGGCTATCGGATGGCAAATTGTTTACATGTTCTCGACAACACTTTATCACATTGTCCATAAATAATAAATAAGTTTAAATAATCCTCGTACGTATCATTAAAGCACCCCGGCATTAATATTAATAATTTTCAAATGAGGTGTGACAGTGACAGCTCAAAATTTTATTTAGAGTGTGATTGTTTCATGATGCCAACGTCAGAGCCAACTAAGAGTAACTTGGTCGTGGCATAATCGTCATATAAAAATATTAAATTGGCAGTATTTCGAAAACTAAAAATTTTAGGTACTGTTAACCTGATACTGATACAAAGTTACCTTCATTTTTGATGCTAAATACTACAAAATAATAAAAATGGAGGTTTCCATTTGAAAAAATTGATTTTGGACAGTTTTTCAAATCTCATTTTAGATTTTATTTTTTGCACACCCTGTATGACTAGTTATCCAAATATTATACAAAATCTATCAGAGTGGGTCTTTCTCAACAAGGGGTCCAAACTTGACTAAGTAATAAGGGCTTCCACATAGGAACAGAAAAACCTAAATATGTCAAAAACGCTTAGACTTAGGTATGGGACATAATGTATAAAATCTGCCTAGAATCTTGTGTAGAATACAAAAACGTATTAATATACAGGGTATCCTATTTAAAATAAGCAAGCTGGTATCTACTTGCGGTATAACCGGAAGTGCCACCGTCTTGAAAATATTTAAGTCAAGTTGCCCCTAGCATTATTAATATACTGTCAAAACTTAAAAATTTTCCTATGTGTAGTTTTCCATATACAGATCGCGTTCTTTGCCGGTGGTACACCCTGTATATATATATATATATATATATATATATATATATATATATATATATATATATATATATATATATATATATATATATATATATATATATATATATATATATATATATATATATATATATATATATATATATTTATATATATACATTAGTTTAATGGGGTCCAACCCTATTGAAATTTATTTATCGAAATTATCTATAATTATTTGATGGCAAGGACATTGACGATAATTTGTGGCAGATCTATTGCTGAATTTCAGTGTAGAAAACTACAGATTTAAAAATATTATTGTTTCTCCTGAAGTGAAATCGTTATTCTTTTAAAGAGATATTTTCAGAAATCTTGGTTATTTTTGTAACTTCATTGCATTAAACATGCTGCATGATTTATTTTTGCACTATGATATACAAACAACGAGTTTATTTAACTGTCGTTGTTCTGAGAAATACCATTCCCCCTCAAATAAACAGCGTATTAGCACATTAAAATCCTATTTGAAATATACGATGCTTATTTAACTGAATACATTGATCTCCACGAAATATAAAATGGTAATGTTATTCGTAATATAACAACAATTTTGAACTCGATTATTTCTGCATGATTGAAAAATTGTTAGTATTCGAAAATAACTTATTCAACAACTACTACATTTGGATGGAGTTGTATATGTATATCCGAAATATTTAACATTAATTTTATTATTTATGATATCAAATATCAAAAGGATTCACAGTATAGTGCTTCTTAAATTTATTGTGTCAATAGAAGTGAATATTTAAAATACAATGAAAACTACAATGAAAAAAAAGTAAGTAGATATTCCTTCGCTTTCCTTTTAAAATTTTTTTTTTTACAATACAATGTGAGGAAGAATTGAAAATTTTACATTATAATACCTATCGATTGAGTAATCTGTCATTGAAAAATCAGAACCTGTTTTCATTTTTTAGTGTATAACTATCATTTTATATTATTTTGCTGAATTATGAATTTTTGTTTTGGAAATCAATTAATGATGATGAAACATTGTTTGATTTTTGAAAAATCGAACTTTTATTCAACCAATTTTAATAAATGGTAAACGTTTGGACTTCTATTGCTATGAAAAAAGTGAACAACAATACAACACAGGCAAGAATATTTAAAATACATAAATATATACACATATTTATATATATATATATATATATATATATATATATATATATATATATATATATATATATATATATATAAATATATATATATATATATATATATATATATATATATATATATATATATATATATATATATATATATATATATATATATAAATATATTAATATATATATATATATATATATATATGTATATATATATATATATATATATATATATATATGTGAACTTCGAAAACAAATCAAGGTATCTGTTTGTGAGGCTGCAGTCAAAATTTGGAATGCCAAGAAAAAAAAAACAAGTAACAACTCCTTTTGCACCAACGAGATGAAAGGAAGTTCCTAACTAAGTAATTTCTACGATAGGAAATACCTTAATCCGATACTTACTCAAATCGGATTTCACCAACCTAAGAAATTCTTAGTTAAGAAATACCTTGTTGAAAACTTGATTTGGAAAGTTGGTACCACTGTTTGATATTAGACTGTGAATTTGACAAAGGATAATAAGAAGAGAAGAAATGATAGAAATATAATAATTTTATTATATCAATTTGAGGTTGAGCATTTCCTAAATACTCTAGGCGGACCTAACGTTAGGTATTTCCTATCGTCCTTAGGCATTACTTAACGCGTGGTGAAACGCAATTTGCACTTAGGAATTCCTAAATACGATTTAAGTACCTATTGCCTAACTTTAGGAATTAGTTGGTGAAATCGGGCTTCAATACTTTTTTTATACTTTTGGTGCAGAAACAAATTAAAAGAAATATAAAAATAGTTCAATCAAATCATGAAAAATATACAAGTTGACCGTAGAAACAGCATACAACTGTTTCGATATTATTACATCTCTTCAGTGCAGCCAATTTGACTTGGAGTGAATTATTTAATTTCTAATTGTTCCTCAATACAAATCGCGGTCGGAACCTAGAGCGCTCTTCACCAAAGCTATTGGAAACTAACAATTAACCGCTGAGATTGAAAATGCAGAATGCCGTCAATAGAATGCATACTCCCTGACATGAAATGTCTACTTTGTAACTGTGGCGTATGGCGCACGAGAGTGCGCTCCGTATTACTTGTTGCGATATTCGCAATATTCAAAATCAAATCATGAAAATTGACGTTTTCTATAATCCACCTTCGGATTGTGAATGTAGAAATCGTTTCGAGGGATACATCCCAGCTAACAATTTTATGTTCGATAAAAGTTGAGAGAACGTTTTCTCAGCAAATTTTATAGAGCAATGTTTGTTCTAAGAACATTCTCAAAACGTTCTTACAACAGTTATACAAAAGAAATGGGCCCCGTGCTAAAGAACTTTTCAGTTCTTCAAGTTGTTCTGTAAGGTATGTAGAAAACATTTATAGAATTGTTGTGTAAACGTTCTTACAAGTCGTAAGGAATTTCTATGCGATAGTTACAGAGCAATGTCTTAAGGATTCTATAATAGTTCTAAAATGTCTTAAAATTCTATTATAGAGTGTATAAAGAACTTTTATATTTTTGTTCGTTAACCGTACATATTGTATTCCATTATACAATTATTTTGTTGCGTGACGTTATATTTACAAAACTTTAATAGGTTTTTTTTACTTCTTTCAAAGACAAAATGCTTCTGTATCAGTTTACATCATGGATACGCGTTAAAAATGATATGGACGCCATAATATATAAAGTACCTTCACCATTTATTTGAATTTTCTAGTAAGTTTGAAATCAAAAGACGAATAAATTTTGATGCGGAAGAAAAATTAATGTGAAATATGTGGTATATATATGGTAATTTTTTAATGCGCCCTCATTTTATCTTATTTTTCTACAATGTTAAAAGCTAATTAGGTATTGAAAAAAAAAATATTGATAACTCTTGCCGCCAAATGTATAAAAAAACAGTTAGAAAGTAAATATACATCATATTACTGATAATATTTGGCCTATTTATGTTTCCTATTGGTTTTTATCTAAATTTTTCTTGTTTCTTTACAAAATGGCGACGAAATGGAAAGCTTATCTCGTACTTCCAATATGGATGCCAACTAATATGAATCTTTTGTGTCGATTGCAATGATTACAGAGCTAATATACTTCATAAGCAACTATCATAACTCAAATGTGCCTACTAAAATTATCAGTGTTGTCTTATTTTACAAGATTTCCCCAAGCACTGAAATTAGTACAGGCAGGCTGCATTTTGAAAGAAAAAATATATAAATACATAAACGATTTTTTCAAAAAAGATTTTTCTGGTGATATTGCCGTTATTATAAAGCGGAAATTTGCATACAATATTTCCCAGTGACTTTTTTTACGAGTTAAAAATATTTCCAATATGGCTCACAATGTTTTTACTCGAGTGTGGCTAAACTAAAAGGAAGTATTACGATTTTAGCAGTCTATGTATATGTGTATTGTATGTTCTATGGTATCGCCTGAATTATTGGTACTATTTTGGAGATTGAGGTGTCAATTGATCCGTAATTATAGCCTGGGTGACATTAACTACTTCTTTCCGTAGCCACCTGTCACTTGGTATAACTTGCCACCTTGTTCGCCCTTAAGAACCCTATGGAAAATTTTGTATGCAAACTACGTATTTTATAACATTATCAACACAGAGGAATACCTAATTTGGTCTACATTTAAAATCTTCATCATTATTGTTCTGAAGCTCTATTAGCCAGTCATTTCTTTTTACTATAACTTCGTCATCTTCTTGGTTTTCTATGTCGCTGTCTATTCTATTATTCTCTTCCTCGATTAAGGTCTTTGGTACCTCAATAACTACACTATCTGTTTTTAATGCGGTAACCTGGAAATCCTTATTTATAGCTTTGCTGTTATTTACGGAAATTCTATCACGTAATAAGCTTTCGTAAATTCTTTTCGTTTTCCTACTAAATGCTCCACTTTTTTTCATCTGTTTCCATTTACTTAAAGACATGGTTTTTATAACAAACGTCGTCTAAAACTTATACACAAACGAAATTCCCTTTTAAAATAGCGTCAATTAAGGTATTCTGTAGTGCTTTTTTATGAAACAAAAATGGCATAGATTTAAACCTAATTGCTCTGTAATTATTGTATAATAACTATAACAGTACTCTCTATAACAAACGTTATAGAGGTTTTTTTTATTAAGTTCGTTAGCAGCTTCCATATGCATAATTTGTTATTCGTAGCAAAATTGTCTCTTTGCAACCCTTTATACAATATTTCTATAAAAAAACTATAATCAACCACTACGGAGCAATTCTATAGGAGCTTCACAGGAGTTGGTATAGTTCTATAAGATACTTTTTTTACATCGGATTTGGAATCATTTAGTTCTATAAGCACCATTACTGTAAAATTGTGCTACTATAGACAGTTATCGAGCAATTATTTACACTTATCTTCTTAATGCTCTGTAATTATGTTCTAAGAACGTTCTTGCAATAAACTTAAAGAACAATTCAGCTTACGAAGACAAAATAGTATCATCTGCTCCACTTATACAACAACTTAATGTTCTAGACACAACTATGAAACCTTCACAGAACAGAAAAGTTCTTTTACTCTGAATTTATAGAAGCTTTTTGCTAGCTGGGATATAACCAGCTCCCTTGGAAAGTTGTTTGATAATTTTTTATTATTGAAGAATTTTCCTTGTTAATTATAAAAATAGTTGCTGATGCGAGAAATTTAATCTGTGTATTGGCGTCTGAAATTAAGATCGTAGCGCCGGAACGGCTAATATCGGTACTAGAGCATGGTCCATTAGCTGTTTGTTTACATTGATTGGTAATGGTATATACGTTTATTTCATTTCGAGTTTTCAAACGTTTAGCTTCGTAATTTGTGTTTTTTCTGGACTTCGTATTTTCCAGTGGTTCATTGTGTTTCGATTGAGGACAATATTATCTTTGTTAAACAGTAGATAACCTATCTACATCAAGTTGAAATTTACACTGAGTTTTTATCATTGAACATGAAAATCAATAATAAAATAAAGAGAGGACGAATACATTAATTGGTTAAAGGAGCTATGTATACATCATGAAAAGGCTGTATGATAGAACACCTATTTATTTAAAGAATAAAAAAACTTTCGAAAGTTTCAAGAAAACATCTCTGACATGTCTACTTTCATTACCAACTGAAGAATTTTTGAGTATAATGGACAAAACTAAGTACTTACCAGCAAAACTGAAAGAAACAACGTGAAATAAAAGAAGAATTAACATGAATACTCTGCTTGAATGGTTTTAACGTAATGAGTTATTATATTTTTTGAATTTTCCTAACGTATAATAGCTCTCCTAAAAGTACGGTGGAGTATATTTTTTTAGATAGAATCTCTGTTTTCCTGATTATATAATTGAATATTTTAGTTTTTACCTAGCTATAGAGTCAAGATTTATCTCATATTCTTGATGTTATGATAAACTGTTATTTTGTTTGTGCAAATGAACATTATTTGTAATTATTATTTTAATAGTATCTCTGGTTGTTACATGAAAGAAAATAAAATTATCTAGAATCTCTGGATGATGGCCCAGTTTCAGATTCCGATAAAAGTGGAAGATTTTCCGTTGGAATAGCATTGGACTTCAAAAACTCTACGTTTTCGGTAAGCTGAAAATTGCACATCATTAGTTGGTATAATTCTATATGGAAAAATCCACAAACTTATCAATCAATCAATCTATGGCCCATGCGTTAGTAATATTCGACACCGGTAGGGGGCGTATCGCTTATTATGTTTTACCAATAGATCAGAAATTTTTGATCAATGCAATATTTAAATCGAAACATACTTCGAGTACGAAATAAAGGTTCCTATCAAAATTTCTTTTCTTTTTGTCCAACTCGAAGTGCTCTAGTTGTGAATAACAAAAAAGATGAGGATGACGTTCATGTATTTTTCATCGTTCTCTACATTCAATCACGTGTTCATAAGAAACCCATGAAGCTTTTATTTAAGATACACACCCCTTGGCATAGTTGCACAACCCTCGATATATTTGGATACCTCTTGGTATTGTTATATACTCTTGACATTCTGACGAATTGACTCGCCCTTAGAACCATTTCTCTCGCCCACAATCTGTCTCAAAAATTATTTCATAAATGCGAATAATTCGAACAAAATAACCAATTTTCCGCGGTTCATTTGACCAAGATGCCGTAACTTTAGGTGGGCATTTCATGAAAGGAAGTTATGTATACTTATATATATCGTTGGTGGAGGGCGCTTTGGATTGTTATCCAGATAGTAGCTCGTCACGATCTGTATTGGGGAGCAATTAGAAATTTGTTAATTCCCTCCGAGTCAATTAAGCTGCACTGATGAGATATAATAAGATAGAAACAGCTGTATGCAGATTTTGAGTCGAGGTGACTTGACGATTCTTATAATTCACTGATGGATTGTGAATGTAGAGTTCTCGTCGAGGAATATATAAAACCAGCTCTCTTGGTAAGGTATTTGATTATTGACAATGGTGAACTTGTATATTTTTCATGATTTGGTACGAGGAATCTAAAAGGCAAAGTACCAAGTCTTTGGGAAGTGTTTTAACAAAATGCATCCCGAAAAGTATCTATAAAAGTAGGTTTTTGGACCTTAGGGCTATCCCAAGTGACCTTCTAGTCAAACCCATCAATTTCCATCAATTCAGAGGCCTTGCTCGATCTAAAGAGACTTTGATGAAGTGTCATTATCATGGAACATTTTGTATAATCGTTCGCCACAAATTTCCTTTTTAGAGGGGTCATGTTGAAGTATTTATTTGAAGAAGATAATCGCCACTTAAGGTAGATATAACCAGCAGCAGGATTGTATGGCAACATATGAGAAAACTACATTGCTAAGTTCCATATGTCTGGGTTGTATTCTGCCAAAATTAACAGATTTTTCCTGAAATGTACCCATATTCCTGGAGCATCATTAGAGAGATTAAAATTCTACACAGGACAAAGTAGTGATTTTTGTATGGCTGGAATTTCAATATAGTTTATATTTTAAGTTACGTAACTTTATTAAGTAATTCAGTGACATATCGTTATGATGATCTAAACAAGAAACTCTATACAACAATAGTCAAATCTATGATTGTATCACATTCTCACTATTGTAGTCCTTCCAATATGTCTATTAAGACATCATAAAAACCATATTAACGACCAATTGTATTGGAATTGAACCGATACGTCATGGTGAGAACACGAAATTGGCTGCCTTTATGTAAAGGGGGATATTTTATTACAATGACTTTTGAATTTATTCGAACAATATATATTTGATGTGCTTCATTAAATAATTCCCAACATCAAAAGAATATGATATATATAATTTCGTTCGGGAAGATCATATTTAGTGCCATTATAGACCCGGCAAAGTAAAAAAAAACGAATGGTATCATTCGAAGACTGGTTGGATGAAAGTTTCTTTTCCCATATATTATGTATTTAATACCAGATACAGTGGAATAAATTGGAAATGTTTGATAGTAACTAAATAGAAAAAATCAGAATTATTTTTGAAAGGATTTATACAATTGTGACTTTGAAGTTAACATGAAACTATTTGAATCTAAGATTTCTTCAGAATAAAGTTATGCGAAATTGAGTAGAACAGAAACAGTATCTCCCTTCAGGTCAGTTTAACGAACCTAACATATCTTTTGATAAAAATATTAACATAATAATAAGAAAGAAAACATATAATGGAAACAATGAACAACTTTTCGAAATATATGCACTAGTATATAATATGCATAATTACAAAGGATTTTAGTAATTCTGTTGGTCAATTTATTCTATATATATACAACGTGGGCCATCCATAACTTTCCATCCCGAATTTTGAGCTTTGGGATGGAATAACCAAAAAACGCTCAGACAGGTCAAATTTTGTTGAAAGGGGGACAAATAAGGGTGTTCCAATGAGTTTGATATCACTACCCCTCTAGCCGCAACCCCTAACAGCTCTCATTTTTGAATAGGGAAAAGGGGTCGAGCAGCACCCTGTTGGAAACGCAATTCAATTTCCTGCATGAGTTTATTTTTTTTCATCGCTTTATTATTATACAGAGTGACTCAGTATTGCATCAACCACCCCGAATTTTGAGCTTTAGGATGGAATAACGAAAAAACGCTTAGACAGTTCAAATTTTTTGAAAGGGGGATAAATAAGGGTGTTCCAATGAGTTTGATATCACTACCCCTCTAGCCGCAACCCCTAACAGCTCTAATTTTTGAAAAGGGGAAAAGGGGTCGAGCAGCACCCTGTTGGAAAGGCAATTCAATTTCCTGCATGAGTTTATTTCTTTTTCATCGCTTTATTATTATACAGAGTGACTCAGTATTGCATCAACCACCCCGAATTTTGAGCTTTGGGATGAAATAACGAAAAAACGCTCAGACAGGTCAAACTTTGTTGAAAGGGGGACAAATAAGGGTGTTCCAATGAGTTTGATATCACTACCCCTTTAGCCGCAAACCCTAACAGCTCTCATTTTTGAATAGAGAAAAGGGGTCAAGCAGCACCTTGTTGGAAAGGCAATTCAATTTCCTGCATGAGTGTATTTTTTTTCATCACTTTATTATTATACAGAGTGACTCAGTATTGCATCAATAACTTTCACACGCCGAATTTGGATCTTTGAGATAGAAAAAACGCAAGGACGGGTCAAAAAATGAATTCGATATCAGTACCCCTCTAGCCGCTACCATAACAGCAGTTATTTCAATTTAAAAGAAAGCGCACGATTTACTTTGTAAATATTATTGTTTTCACGTTTTCAGTTATTGTCTCGGTTTCAGCATTTTCAACATGTATTTGGCATACGCGTAGTGATCGAGAAATTGCAAAAAAAATAAACTCATGCAGGAAATCGAATTGCCTTTCCAACAAGGTGCTGCCCGACCCCTTTTCTTTTTTCAAAAATGAGAGCTGTTAGGGGTTCGGCTAGAGGGGTAGTGATATCAAACTCATTTGAACACCCTCATTTGTCCCCCTTTCAACAAAATTCGTCTTGTCAGAGCGTTTTATCGTTATTCCTTCCCAAAGCTCGAAATTCGGGGTGGTTGATGCAATACTGAGTCACTCTGTATAATAATAAAGCGATGAAACAAAAAATACACTCATGCAGGAAATTGAATTGCCTTTTCAACAAGGTGCTGCTCGACCCATTTTCCCTATTCAAAAATGAGAGCTGTTAGGGGTTGCGGCTAGAGGGGTAGCGATATCAAACTCATTTGAACACCCTTATTTGTCCCTCTTTCAACAAAATTTGACCTGTCCGAGCGTTTTTTCGTAATTCCATCCCAAAAGCTCAAAATTCTGGGTGGAAAGTTATGCATGGCCCACCCTGTATATATATATATATATATATATATATATATATATATATATATATATATATATATATATATATATATATATATATATATATATATATATATATAAATATATATATATATATATATATATATATATATATATATAACAAAAAGAGAAATATATGATATGATTTGTATCAAAACAATGGTTGATAATAACAATTTACACATTATACACATGAATGTGTAAATTGTTATTATTAACCACTGTTTTAATATGTTTATTAATTTACACCAACTTAGTATCGGCCCAATCAATCCAAAATTTGTTTTGATTGATTAATTCTAAAACTGTTATGAGAAGCAAGATCTATTACTCCATCATATAAATTATTGTAGCTACTTGCAACCACCCCGTTTTGTACTGAAATTTTGGTTTGCTGATCAACGTATAATTGAAAGGACCGTTGTTGCTCATGTTTGTGTTGGCGTTATGCCTGGGCCCCTTGTGTGGCGAGACTCACATGTTTTGGCTGTGATTCCAGTGATAATTTTATACTGTGTTTTGTCCTGCGTTTTGTACCGTGATGATGTATACATTTTCGTATGATTCTTTGATATAACCTATAAGGATGTCAATGCATTTTTCCGTGTCATAATCTTTTAAATGTGTGTTTTTGAGTTTTCATGTCCATATGTCATGATTATTAGTATAATAGAAATAGAGTATTGTACCTTAATTTTGTGCTGATTGGTTTGTTTCCGCTGATTTTAGAAAGTTATATTAATCTGACAAACTATTTTGTTTATTTTTAGTTATTTCCATTGGTAATGGCCAAAACCTATGGCCGACACATAATATATATATATATATATATATATATATATATATATATATATATATATATATATATATATATATATATATATATATATATATATATATATATATATAAGTAGAAGTCCTTGACTTGAAGCCATTAAAAATGATTGATGATGACAGTTCCAGGAAGTCGTCTATTGTTCCTATTGTTTGGGGTGCAGGTGTGCAGCCAGATGTTTCTTTTGTTAGGGCCGGTCTATTGTTCCTATTGTTCGAGCCGGTCTATTGTTCCTATTGTGCGGTGCAGTCTTTTGTTAGACCAGGTGTTCGGGACCGTATTAACTAATGATTGATGGTCGTGAGAATTTTCAAATTTAGACCAAAATTCGTATGAAATCCACCCCCTGACATTCGACGTGGGTAATATTTCTAAGAAAACACACAAAAGGTTGACGTAAATATCTCTTCACAAAAGCGGGTGACAGGTCTTTTGTTCCTATTGTTAGACCAGGTGTTCGGGACCGTATTAACTAATGATTGATGGTCGTGAGAATTTACAAATTTAGACCAAAATTCGTAAGAAATCCACCCCTGACATTAGATATTCGACGTGGATAATATTTCTAAGAAAACACACACAAAAGGTTGACGCGAATATCTCTTCTCCTGTCCACGATTGTTGTGAATAAAACCGTCTAAAATATTAGAAATAAAGATATCCGATAATTATAAACATATAATAGTACCTAGTCCTCCAAAATGAAATTGAAGCATTACATATTGCTTTAATCATTTATATTGGCCAAACCAATAAACTTATCAATCAAAACTGTTATTCAATCAAATCTTTACAGGTGTAATTACGAACAAAGATCAGAAAATATTTATTAGGTATTATATGAATATAAATAATTAATTGAATTTATGATTCCTGGATACCTTTTACTAATGATTTGTATATTCAATTTGGCGAGATTGAATAATTTATTGAACTTTTGTCATATAAGATTCACAAATTTTTTTATGGAAGAACAAAATAACTTAAGTAACTCTTTTCCTATAAAATGAATGAAATTCGTCAGATCAATCAGATTTTATTTCTTTGATTGGACAGAATGTGAAATTTTTTATTATAGATCGCATATTTTCTTTTTCTGTTTAATTTTATGTATACCACAAACTTCAATTTGAAGCGTAGATAAAAAAATGTAAGTTACCAGGAATAAAATAAAAATATTTTTCCTTTAAATATTCAAATCAAAAAAGTTTAATTATTCTCTCTCTTAGTTGGAAATATTTTTTATGGAAGAACAAAATAACTTAAAAATGAAATTGAAGCATTTCATATTGCTTTAATCATTTATATTGGCAAAACCGATAAACCTATCAATAGAAATTATAAAAAACTTATTCAATCAAATCTTTTTACGAAATCGTGTGATTTCATAGAATTCCGGAGGTAGGGATAGCTATTATATAAACACAGTGTGAATAGTTTTGGTTATCATTCTGTTTAGTTCAGACAAATTCTTGGAAAAACTGCTGAAAAATGTTCGGATTCAACTACTCCTCCGATATTTTAGATCGCGAAAGTGGAGTGCTGTATTTATACCACTTATTTATGCATCTAAGCTGGGATGCGAATCATGCATCCATATACAATACAGATTATATTGATCCTGTGAGTGCAAAGAAGAAGGCTGACGAATATTGGTCAAGTGCCGAAATCTGCACAAAATTCATAGAGGGCCAGCTAACAATGGCTGAGGTCATAATACAATTGGAGAAAAACAATCATGGTGCCTACATGACGCCCATTAGGGAATATCTAACTCAGGATGAGTTAGATATTCTCGCTGAAGAAGAAAAGAACGAGGCCTCGGATTTCTTCAAGAATCTGAGTAATCGTCAGTGGAAGGTAATTGATGCAGTATGCGAGGATGCAGTTACGGATCCGTCTTTTTTGAAAACCGGTGTGGAGTGTGTAACAGTGTATACAGATGATGAACACGAGTATAATGCCCAAAAGTATGAGCTTGTGCAGGTGCATAAATAAAAAAATCATACACAATGGTAGTCCTCCATACTCAAAAAACGCCCACACACACACACACACACACACACACACACATACCTCTAATATTTGTAATATCTCTGTAAATATTCCAATAAAAATAAGATTGTTAAAAAAGAGTTATGTTATTTTGTCCACATCCTAGTATTTACCCTATTACTAATTGTGAATAAAAATAATTTATTGAATATATAATTCCTGCATTCATTGTATAAATGATTTGTCCATGCATTCAATTTGGTGAACATCGAAATTAAATAACTTGCAATGCAATTTTTATAAGATTAATGAAATTTTTCAAGAAGAACAAAATAACTTAGGGAACTTTATTACAGAAAATTTATTTATCTAATTACAAACCTTTTTATTTGAAACACTAAATTATTAAAAAAAATGTAATTTGAACATTCGTTTACATGCATTATAACAGGTCTCTCATACTAGAGGAAAAAAGAGTACACATATAAATTTTTAAAAAACCTAAATCCCATGTGTGATAAATCAGTTGTAAATATCGTATATTATCACGATGAATGACGGACTGCTTTTTAAATAAAAAACTTTTCATATGAAATATTGACAAAACCTCCTAGTGTTTAAAAATTATGATACTAATACGATCAATATTATATAAATAAATTGATAGGAAGTTAAGTATTATGTATTTAATTCAACTTAGATTATAAATTATAACCCATACTTTGTATGAAGCAGTAATAAAGTTAAATTATTAATTCATTCTATTATTCTACATTGAAAATTTAATAATTTTATAATTGTATGAATACTTTTAAACAATCACATACCTTGCCATGCCAAAAAAAACCCACACACATCTATACTAAACGGATAAAATTGTTATTGAATATATGATTCATGCATTCATTGTATGATTTTGTCCAGGCATTCAATTTGGTGAACATCGAAATTAAATAACTTATGCAATTTTTATAACATTCATGAAATTTTTTCATCTGGAATATTTAATTTTTTTGTAAAAACACGTTCGTACAATACGTTTTGAATAGGATTTGCATATCCTACCTCTCTCTTGTGGGTGTCTACGTAGCCAAATTTCAAGTTAACCGGGTGTATAATATATATATATATATATATATATATATATATATATATATATATATATATATATATATATATATATATATATATATATATATATATATATATGTTAACGGTATCCCTATACACCCCCTTTACGCGCCCCATCATTGATGTGAATATCGTATATTATTACGATGAACGACGGCCAGCTTTTTGAATAAGAAAAACTTTTCATATAAAATATAGACAAAATCTCCTAGTGTTTAAAAATTATGATGCTAATACGATACTTTAGAATGTTTCACTGTAGATTTAGAAATAAATAATAATAACACAGCCTTGAAATTGCATATTGGTTTGAAATATGGAATAAGAGATTGCTTTTCAAATATAAATAATAGTATTCGACTTTAGAACTATGCAAATGAAAAACGCTATATAAAATATCGAACGAACATAAATGTTAAACTTTTTCATATAGGTAAGAAACCCACATTACTTTACTTTCCACGACCCCCACCATTCCTCCATGCTTACCAGTTATTGTGCAATCTCCGAAAATTACCGAAGAAACCCGAACTAATGTCCACGATTGTTGTGAATAAAAGCGTCTAAAATATTAGAAATAAAGATATCCGGTAATTATAAACATATAATAGTACCTAGTCCTCCAAAATGAAATTGATGCATTTCATATTGCTTTAATCATTCATATTGGCCAAACTCATAAACTTATCAATCAAAACTGTTATTCAATCAAATCTTTTTAGATGTAATTACGAACAAAAATCTGATGATTTTCCTATAAAATGCATGAAATTCATCAGATCAATCAGATTTTATTTCTTTGATTGGGCAGAATGCGAAATTTTTTATTATAGATCTCATATTTTCTTTTTTAGACAGAACCTCCTAGTGTTTAAAAATTATGATACTAATACGATCAACATTATATAAATAAATTGATAGGAAGTTAAGTATTATGTATTTAATTCAACTTAGATTATAAATTATAACCCATACTTTGTATGAAGTAGTAATAAAGTTAAATTATTAATTCATTCTATTATTCTACATTGAAAATTTAATAATTTTATAATTGTATGCATACTTATAAACAATCACATACCTTGTTAGTCAAAAAAAATCCGACACACATCTATACTAAACGGATAAAATTGTTATTGAATATATGAGTCCTACATTAATCGTATAAATGATTTGTCCATGCATTCAATTTGGTGAACATCGAAATTAAATAACTTATGCAATTTTTATAAGATTCATGAAGAACAAAATAACTTAGGGAACTTTATTACAGAAAATTTATTTATCTAATTACAAACCTTTTTATTTGAAACACTAATTTATTTTAAAAAATGTCAAATATGTATACGATCGATGAATATCTTAAAATCATAACATTACTAGAAATACTGTTTTAGAAAATATAAACATGTATTCGATTAGGAAAGAATAAAATATAGAGGATAAACATATCCAACGATAAGCATATTTTTATGAAATAAAAGAATTCTTTTTGAATATAAATAATTTTATTTGAATTTAGAACTCTACATATGAAAAACGCTGTATAAAATGATGCTCAATGTTTTTTTCTGAGAAATTGTTCAATTACTTACGCAATTATTAAATCTGGTAAAACATATGAATTACATAACTTACTTGTGAAACATAAAACTACTTTTGAAAGATATGAAACTTTATTACCAAATTTGGCAGAAAGTTCATAAAATATATTTCACAACTTGAAAAGTTGGGTAGGCTACCGAAATTTTCAGGAAGCAGACGTCTTTTATTAAATTGTACCGAATAAATTTTAGATTCTGGTTGCTATACTATATGATAATTTTGATAACGTGCTATTTTTTCTAGGGATCTGAAAATCGTTCACAAAACTCTTGAATTTTTAGGAAGTTTTTCCCGTTGATCGCAAAAACTGTTGAAAAAGATTTTCCGAAATATCATTACATACCTTTGAAAGTACTATTCCATATATTTAGTTTTGATCATTAATTACTACAATTAGATAACCATCAGCTATTTTCTAGTTTTAATTTCAAAAATTGAATTTACGTATTCTGCAAATAACCCGTCCTTTTGTTTCTTGAAAAATCAAAAATTGATATGATTGAAACTTTTTTCGTATACATGAAACGGTTCGAATGCTTAAATAGACTTTATGGAACTTTTTTTCATATAAGATTCACAAAAATTTTTATGGAAAAACAAAAATAACTTTGCATGCAATAAGATGCCTGAAATTTTTTTCATCAGATTTTATTTCTTACGGCTTGCTCAGGGAACGCATTCATAAGTGAAAAAATTTTGAATTTGTATTATTTTATCATTGACAGTTTACACGCGATCTAAGTTATATTTGATAAACTCACTAGAACGTATGCTAATCTGTGAAAAATGTTAGTATGTTTCTTTGCTCTTATTAGTGGTTTCTGATGATGCCGTCCTCGTTGAATACGCTGATTGTTCACCTGTTATGCTTCCAAGTTGGTTGAAGTGAAGTGGAGGGAGTCTCTATGAACCAACCTTACCACTTTCGACTAGATATGCACGTTTCTGGTCGATCACAACAATAAAGCACTTGCACGTTATCGATTAATGTTCACTGATCCGATTATTCGGATTTATTGATCAATATCCGTATCGATTGACCAAATGTTGAGCGTTATAGAGTTGTGGCCTGTATATGTACGTTTTTTATAGATAAACACCATGGTGTATTTAGATATATATTTTATGTTAAAATTGTAATCATCGCAACAGTTAAACTATGCATATGTTAATTTTTTTTGCATCGCTCAGATATCTTTTGCAAAAAAGTGTCGCATATCAGGACAAAAACCTGTTGCAATGATTAAAAATATTTTTGAACGAGGAAATAATTTAGAACGCAAAAAATTGTTATCCCTGCCCTGGCTTTTAGGGTGTGCGATGGTAGGATCAGGTAGCGAAAATACGAACAAGAGACGCTAAGAGACAGTAACAAGACGTCAATTCTTAGTCACCCTTGTGTATATATCATCTCAATTTTAACATAAAATATATATCTAAATACACCATGGTGTTTATCTATAAAAAACGTACATATACAGGCCACAACTCTATAACGCTCAACATTTGGTCAATCGATACGGATATTGATCAATAAATCCGAATAATCGGATCAGTGAACATTAATCGATAACGTGCAAGTGCTTTATTGTTGTGATCGACCAGAAACGTGCATATCTAGTCGAAAGTGGTAAGGTTGGTTCATAGAGACTCCCTCCACTTCACTTCAACCAACTTGGAAGCATAACAGGTGAACAATCAGCGTATTCAACGAGGACGGCATCATCAGAAACCACTAATAAGAGCAAAGAAACATACTAACATTTTTCACAGATTAGCATACGTTCTAGTGAGTTTATCAAATATAACTTAGATCGCGTGTAAACTGTCAATGATAAAATAATACAAATTCAAAATTTTTTCACTTATGAATGCGTTCCCTGAGCAAGCCGTAAGAAATAAAATCTGATGAAAAAAATTTCAGGCATCTTATTGCATGCAAAGTTATTTTTGTTTTTCCATAAAAATTTTTGTGAATCTTATATGAAAAAAAGTTCCATAAAGTCTATTTAAGCATTCGAACCGTTTCATGTATACGAAAAAAGTTTCAATCATATCAATTTTTGATTTTTCAAGAAACAAAAGGACGGGTTATTTGCAGAATACGTAAATTCAATTTTTGAAATTAAAACTAGAAAATAGCTGATGGTTATCTAATTGTAGTAATTAATGATCAAAACTAAATATATGGAATAGTACTTTCAAAGGTATGTAATGATATTTCGGAAAATCTTTTTCAACAGTTTTTGCGATCAACGGGAAAAACTTCCTAAAAATTCAAGAGTTTTGTGAACGATTTTCAGATCCCTAGAAAAAATAGCACGTTATCAAAATTATCATATAGTATAGCAACCAGAATCTAAAATTTATTCGGTACAATTTAATAAAAGACGTCTGCTTCCTGAAAATTTCGGTAGCCTACCCAACTTTTCAAGTTGTGAAATATATTTTATGAACTTTCTGCCAAATTTGGTAATAAAGTTTCATATCTTTCAAAAGTAGTTTTATGTTTCACAAGTAAGTTATGTAATTCATATGTTTTACCAGATTTAATAATTGCGTAAGTAATTGAACAATTTCTCAGAAAAAACATTGAGCATCATTTTATACAGCGTTTTTCATATGTAGAGTTCTAAATTCAAATAAAATTATTTATATTCAAAAAGAATTCTTTTATTTCATAAAAATATGCTTATCGTTGGATATGTTTATCCTCTATATTTTATTCTTTCCTAATCGAATACATGTTTATATTTTCTAAAACAGTATTTCTAGTAATGTTATGATTTTAAGATATTCATCGATCGTATACATATTTGACATTTTTTAAAATAAATTAGTGTTTCAAATAAAAAGGTTTGTAATTAGATAAATAAATTTTCTGTAATAAAGTTCCCTAAGTTATTTTGTTCTTCATGAATCTTATAAAAATTGCATAAGTTATTTAATTTCGATGTTCACCAAATTGAATGCATGGACAAATCATTTATACGATTAATGTAGGACTCATATATTCAATAACAATTTTATCCGTTTAGTATAGATGTGTGTCGGATTTTTTTTGACTAACAAGGTATGTGATTGTTTATAAGTATGCATACAATTATAAAATTATTAAATTTTCAATGTAGAATAATAGAATGAATTAATAATTTAACTTTATTACTACTTCATACAAAGTATGGGTTATAATTTATAATCTAAGTTGAATTAAATACATAATACTTAACTTCCTATCAATTTATTTATATAATGTTGATCGTATTAGTATCATAATTTTTAAACACTAGGAGGTTCTGTCTAAAAAAGAAAATATGAGATCTATAATAAAAAATTTCGCATTCTGCCCAATCAAAGAAATAAAATCTGATTGATCTGATGAATTTCATGCATTTTATAGGAAAATCATCAGATTTTTGTTCGTAATTACATCTAAAAAGATTTGATTGAATAACAGTTTTGATTGATAAGTTTATGAGTTTGGCCAATATGAATGATTAAAGCAATATGAAATGCATCAATTTCATTTTGGAGGACTAGGTACTATTATATGTTTATAATTACCGGATATCTTTATTTCTAATATTTTAGACGCTTTTATTCACAACAATCGTGGACATTAGTTCGGGTTTCTTCGGTAATTTTCGGAGATTGCACAATAACTGGTAAGCATGGAGGAATGGTGGGGGTCGTGGAAAGTAAAGTAATGTGGGTTTCTTACCTATATGAAAAAGTTTAACATTTATGTTCGTTCGATATTTTATATAGCGTTTTTCATTTGCATAGTTCTAAAGTCGAATACTATTATTTATATTTGAAAAGCAATCTCTTATTCCATATTTCAAACCAATATGCAATTTCAAGGCTGTGTTATTATTATTTATTTCTAAATCTACAGTGAAACATTCTAAAGTATCGTATTAGCATCATAATTTTTAAACACTAGGAGATTTTGTCTATATTTTATATGAAAAGTTTTTCTTATTCAAAAAGCTGGCCGTCGTTCATCGTAATAATATACGATATTCACATCAATGATGGGGCGCGTAAAGGGGGTGTATAGGGATACCGTTAACATATATATATATATATATATATATATATATATATATATATATATATATATATTATACACCCGGTTAACTTGAAATTTGGCTACGTAGACACCCACAAGAGAGAGGTAGGATATGCAAATCCTATTCAAAACGTATTGTACGAACGTGTTTTTACAAAAAAATTAAATATTCCAGATGAAAAAATTTCATGAATGTTATAAAAATTGCATAAGTTATTTAATTTCGATGTTCACCAAATTGAATGCCTGGACAAAATCATACAATGAATGCATGAATCATATATTCAATAACAATTTTATCCGTTTAGTATAGATGTGTGTGGGTTTTTTTTGGCATGGCAAGGTATGTGATTGTTTAAAAGTATTCATACAATTATAAAATTATTAAATTTTCAATGTAGAATAATAGAATGAATTAATAATTTAACTTTATTACTGCTTCATACAAAGTATGGGTTATAATTTATAATCTAAGTTGAATTAAATACATAATACTTAACTTCCTATCAATTTATTTATATAATATTGATCGTATTAGTATCATAATTTTTAAACACTAGGAGGTTTTGTCAATATTTCATATGAAAAGTTTTTTATTTAAAAAGCAGTCCGTCATTCATCGTGATAATATACGATATTTACAACTGATTTATCACACATGGGATTTAGGTTTTTTAAAAATTTATATGTGTACTCTTTTTTCCTCTAGTATGAGAGACCTGTTATAATGCATGTAAACGAATGTTCAAATTACATTTTTTTTAATAATTTAGTGTTTCAAATAAAAAGGTTTGTAATTAGATAAATAAATTTTCTGTAATAAAGTTCCCTAAGTTATTTTGTTCTTCTTGAAAAATTTCATTAATCTTATAAAAATTGCATTGCAAGTTATTTAATTTCGATGTTCACCAAATTGAATGCATGGACAAATCATTTATACAATGAATGCAGGAATTATATATTCAATAAATTATTTTTATTCACAATTAGTAATAGGGTAAATACTAGGATGTGGACAAAATAACATAACTCTTTTTTAACAATCTTATTTTTATTGGAATATTTACAGAGATATTACAAATATTAGAGGTATGTGTGTGTGTGTGTGTGTGTGTGTGTGTGTGGGCGTTTTTTGAGTATGGAGGACTACCATTGTGTATGATTTTTTTATTTATGCACCTGCACAAGCTCATACTTTTGGGCATTATACTCGTGTTCATCATCTGTATACACTGTTACACACTCCACACCGGTTTTCAAAAAAGACGGATCCGTAACTGCATCCTCGCATACTGCATCAATTACCTTCCACTGACGATTACTCAGATTCTTGAAGAAATCCGAGGCCTCGTTCTTTTCTTCTTCAGCGAGAATATCTAACTCATCCTGAGTTAGATATTCCCTAATGGGCGTCATGTAGGCACCATGATTGTTTTTCTCCAATTGTATTATGACCTCAGCCATTGTTAGCTGGCCCTCTATGAATTTTGTGCAGATTTCGGCACTTGACCAATATTCGTCAGCCTTCTTCTTTGCACTCACAGGATCAATATAATCTGTATTGTATATGGATGCATGATTCGCATCCCAGCTTAGATGCATAAATAAGTGGTATAAATACAGCACTCCACTTTCGCGATCTAAAATATCGGAGGAGTAGTTGAATCCGAACATTTTTCAGCAGTTTTTCCAAGAATTTGTCTGAACTAAACAGAATGATAACCAAAACTATTCACACTGTGTTTATATAATAGCTATCCCTACCTCCGGAATTCTATGAAATCACACGATTTCGTAAAAAGATTTGATTGAATAAGTTTTTTATAATTTCTATTGATAGGTTTATCGGTTTTGCCAATATAAATGATTAAAGCAATATGAAATGCTTCAATTTCATTTTTAAGTTATTTTGTTCTTCCATAAAAAATATTTCCAACTAAGAGAGAGAATAATTAAACTTTTTTGATTTGAATATTTAAAGGAAAAATATTTTTATTTTATTCCTGGTAACTTACATTTTTTTTATCTACGCTTCAAATTGAAGTTTGTGGTATACATAAAATTAAACAGAAAAAGAAAATATGCGATCTATAATAAAAAATTTCACATTCTGTCCAATCAAAGAAATAAAATCTGATTGATCTGACGAATTTCATTCATTTTATAGGAAAAGAGTTACTTAAGTTATTTTGTTCTTCCATAAAAAAATTTGTGAATCTTATATGACAAAAGTTCAATAAATTATTCAATCTCGCCAAATTGAATATACAAATCATTAGTAAAAGGTATCCAGGAATCATAAATTCAATTAATTATTTATATTCATATAATACCTAATAAATATTTTCTGATCTTTGTTCGTAATTACACCTGTAAAGATTTGATTGAATAACAGTTTTGATTGATAAGTTTATTGGTTTGGCCAATATAAATGATTAAAGCAATATGTAATGCTTCAATTTCATTTTGGAGGACTAGGTACTATTATATGTTTATAATTATCGGATATCTTTATTTCTAATATTTTAGACGGTTTTATTCACAACAATCGTGGACAGGAGAAGAGATATTCGCGTCAACCTTTTGTGTGTGTTTTCTTAGAAATATTATCCACGTCGAATATCTAATGTCAGGGGTGGATTTCTTACGAATTTTGGTCTAAATTTGTAAATTCTCACGACCATCAATCATTAGTTAATACGGTCCCGAACACCTGGTCTAACAATAGGAACAAAAGACCTGTCACCCGCTTTTGTGAAGAGATATTTACGTCAACCTTTTGTGTGTTTTCTTAGAAATATTACCCACGTCGAATGTCAGGGGGTGGATTTCATACGAATTTTGGTCTAAATTTGAAAATTCTCACGACCATCAATCATTAGTTAATACGGTCCCGAACACCTGGTCTAACAAAAGACTGCACCGCACAATAGGAACAATAGACCGGCTCGAACAATAGGAACAATAGACCGGCCCTAACAAAAGAAACACCTGGCTGCACACCTGCACCCCAAACAATAGGAACAATAGACGACTTCCTGGAACTGTCATCATCAATCATTTTTAATGGCTTTGGGTGCCGCCCACCTGTCCCCAAACAATAGACCGGCCATGATTTATGACCTTGAGCTGTCATCATCAATCATTTTTAATGGCTTCAAGTCAAGGACTTCTACTTATATATATATATATATATATATATATATATATATATATATATATATATATATATATATATATATATATATATATATATATATATATATATATATATATATATATATATATATATATATATATATATATATATATATATATATATATATATATATATATATATATATATATATATATATATATATATATATATATATATATATATATATATATATATATATATATATATATATATATATAAATATATATATAGAGATATTTTCTCTCTCAAGTATATTTAAAAAACAATTTTTTACAAATATATTAGAGAAAAAAATTTTGTATATATATATATATATATATATATATATATATATATATATATATATATATTTGTTTTCGATGGATAGCGCTGTGATTTATTCGTATGTCATTAGTGCTTTCCTTAGGTGCTATTGGAAAGTTATGAGGAAGTCATCTACCGCGCCCACTCGGTAGATGGACGAGACAATACTGATGTATGTAGACTCAATAGAGTTTCCAACGTGTGAGGCATGGGTGTCCAATTTTCTAACATTCTTCTTTGAAGAATGAATGGAAATTCCATGTCGAGTCTCTTGAAACTAGCTCCGAACTAGGTTCATTCGGTCAATCATCAATTTTTCAAATTAATTTTTCAACATAAATTATCTTCATAATACGCTCTGCCTGTTGAGCTCAAATAAATCTTCATCTAATTTAGTCAGATACTGTGAGTCAGTTTGATGATGACACTGTAGTATTTTTATTTTTATATATATATATATATATATATATATATATATATATATATATATATATATATATATATATATATATTTTTTTTTCCAGTACATATTGGCATATCCAGAGACTCCCATCGAGTCAAATGAGCTGAAATGTGATACCTGTTTTCGTTGCAGAACAAAGGTGTCAAAATTTTTGGTAAATTTCTACAACCCCCACCATTTTCATATATTTATTCTTCTCGGTATATATTAGCATATCCAGTGGTTCACAGCACCCCAAATGATCTGAAATCTGAAATGGTTTCCGACGCAAAACGAAACATCTGACCTCCGCCATTTTTACCTAGATATTTCTTGTTTTTTCGTGAATTCTAAAACTTCCACAGCTTCTGCAGATTACGTTAGAGTGGAATAAAGATTAAGTTAATGTTGAGGAAGTGCCTTTTGGTAGTTTCAACCATTTTCCTCAGTCGCGCTGCACCGCGCGGGGACTTTTCTGCCCAAATCGCATCTTGACCTGTTTCGCTATCAGTACACGATGCACTTCACGAATTTTTATAAGAGAGGGTTGAATTTGGTACGTGAATTGAGTTGATGTCGGGGTACGTTCCTTCGTTGGCTTCGACTTTGTTTTTCAACGACGATGCACTTTGCAAATTTTTTATAAAATGAATTATTTTCTACTTTTGACGGTTTGCAATTTAAGCATGATTTTTCAAAATATAATTCGCTATTTAAGCATGATTTTTCAAAATATAATTCAATCCGTTAAATCACACCATGACGCAATGCATTTCGCGCTAAAAATACGACCTTAGTGATGGAGCTCTGCTCACCAGTTTTTTTGAAATTATCTAATGGAAGTTGTAATTGGAAAATTTTTATTCGTATTTTAGAATTAATACAAAATGATTTCTGCGAAGTTATTTTTATTGTTAGTCTCATTTCCAGATAAAAAGTCTTATTCTATTTATATACCCTCTTGAAGCAGAGATAAATCTTGCATGGAGTGTTACTAGGATTTTCTTCTCGCTTATCGAAATCCACCATTCAATAAAAATTCAGATCAGCATTTACAAACAACAAATAAAACCAATTACTTTAACATTCTTCAACAATTGAGGCTAATTATTCCTTTTGCAATTATATTTGGCGACGAAGGACTTTTGAGTATTTGAGCTATCTTCACTACAAACTTGCCATTACTAGACTCATGTGGCAATAAATCTTATTGTTAGATGTGTTGGCAATAAATAAAATCCGTATATGTTCTGTGCCCTGACATTACTATAATTGTATAATTACGGATTATTCGCTTTCTATTAACTGTAATTTCAATCATATTTAAGGAGAAGAGAATTTCAATGCAGATGTTGAAAATTTCTTAGAAGGATTACGGTATGAACTCCATTTGATTTGTTTCTACCGTCACATCTCGTTATTGTATTCCGGATATTATGGTTAGCTGTTTCATTATCTATCATATCCAATATTGTGAAAATTTATTTTGTTATTTATCTGAAAAATGTTTTTTCTGAAGTTCAAAATAAAACGAATTTCACAAATACCCAACAAATTGAAATTTCATTTTCCATCAAAATTAATTAAACATGTTACCCTATTAGACCAATAATTTCATATATTTTGGTGTATTACAAAAGAGTCTACACTTTTCTTATAAATGTTACTGCAACTTTACAATACTCTACTCAACTTTCTCAATGTATAAGAAAATTGAAAATTTCATCTGACATCCTATGCTGAGTTATTTATTAAATTTTATTGGATAAATGCTGTTATAATAAGTGAAATTTTCTCGTTAATATAAATATTTTTAGATTTAAATTGAGGGGGCCATTACTCGATGAAAATTACTTGTTTACATGTTTCAGAAATGAAACTCTGAGTTTAACGATTTTCACATAATATAATAAAATAACAACAGTTGCACAACGCGTTTCACTAACGCTACAGCTCCTTCAGGTGCGAATTTCAAACTTTAACTTAAATATCTAATACAAGGTTTGCAAAGTACGATTATAAATTTAGGAAATCCATTCTGTGATACTAAGAACAAACTACCTTTATTCATTGAAAGGGTTGAGAAGGGGGAGCTGTCCACATCCAATTGGTTGTTAAGTAACTTCTGGAAATATTTATGCCTATTAATTTCTAAAGTTTCCAGAAGATTTAACTTTGAATCTTTTGTTCCGAGATGTAGATTTTCGAAATCCGAATTGAAGTTATATTTCTCTTTTATTAAATGTCTAGCCTATTATACTGAATTTTTGTAATGATTTATGTAACTTTGGCTGTGTAATCCTTTTTTTTTAAATTTGGATGGATCCTACATATATTTTATCTTTATTTATGCGATGCGTTAAACTCAGAGTTTCATATCTCAAACAAGTTAAATATTTTTGAACCAAAATAATTTTATTTTTAAAGGAGTAGGTAAATTGCATCAGTATTGTTAAGTTTCTTATGGTCAACATATGGAGTCTTCTATTATTGAGAATATGAATAGATAATTTTGAAAAACTAATAAAAATTCATCACCTCATTAATTAAGTACCTTAATGACATTATTGTGTGTTTCACAGCTACCAATAGACATCTAGCAATTGTCGAAAAATTAACTAATTCAATTAATTCGAATATTAAGTTCACCATTCAAGTGAAAGAGGATGACTCTATCAATTTCATAGATGTTATTATTTCGAAAGTTAATAATAAACATTACTTTTCAATTTAATATAGAAAACGGTAGCAAAATTTATGAGAATTGATTATGAACAATGTACATACCCGAAATTAAGTTTTTTAGTTACTGAAAAACTGGTTTTTAAATGATTTTTGTAGAGTTTATAGTTAGAGGATAGAAAATTTTTTCGCGACTCATGTAAATATTACGGAAGAATCTTTTGACATTACGAATTTAATCTAATCGCCGCCAATTTTATTTATAGATTTCTTGTTTTTGAGGGTTTTTTTACCTCCAAACTTTCTGCAGATTGAGTTAGAGGGTTGGAATTTAGTACGAGTATTGAATTGATGCGAGGAAAGTATCTTCTGGAAGTCTCAATTATTTTTCTCAACGGCCGCCATTTTCAGAGATTCTTTAGTCTTTATAGGTTTTTAAGAGGGCTCAATAATTTGTTTTGTAATCTGAAGCATAACAACCTCTTTCAGACTCAGCCCTTATACTTCTTTAATTGGTTTACATCTGGCATTTTTACCTTTCAATTTCTGTTATTTGAATAGCTTCCAATTTCCTTGAAAATTTTCTGAATTATCTAGTCAAACTTATCATCCTTGTCTGCTACGTAATATTCTCTCATTCTTGTGGTAATCGTATAAACTAAAATTTCAGCATTAGTCTTTTGTTCAATAGAATTCAATCAAAAATGGAGCAGCGACCTTCTTGTTATTGATGCGATTAACCAGGTGTACCCCCCTCATCAGAAATAATATCAAATATAACAGCCTGATATCGGAAATTTAAGTAAAAATCTCAAATCATTTTTATCTAAGCGCAACATCACGATTGCTTACGGTACCAGAAATAACTTGAGAAATCATATAAAAAATTATAACTCAAAAGTTCACAAAAACAATAAGTCAGGAGTTTATAATATCAATTTTGTTGATTGTGATGAGTTTTACATCGGCAGAACTTTGTCAGCCCAGAATTTCAGAACTCAAACGTAGCTTTGTTATCAAAAGTCGGATTAATATTGTGCAAATTATTTAATCCAAGAAAATCACAGATTCAATTTAGACTTTAAATATTAAATGCTGAAAGTAAGGGAATTACACCAATTTTTTGTATAATTATTGCAGATTAATAAATACCAACATTCAGTTCTCCTATTGAATAGCGAAATTGATCATACTACAAGTCACCTTCTGAATTTTTTCTACCTGACAAGTAGTTTAGAATGGTGGTTTCCTCTCTTAATAATTATTTGTAATCATCTTTGTATTTATCTTTTTTACAAAATTTGTGATTAATTTATTTCTTGTATTGAATGTATGCGCTTTCCTTTATTACCTGAATGCAACAATTGGGTTTTGTTGAAATCCAGGATATGATTAAATTTTATACAATGTTCGGAGAGGCCAGTGGTATTTTTATTTTGTAAAATTGACTTTTTATGTTCATCAACACAAATGTTTACATTCCCTCCTGTTTGGTCAATATAGAAAGTAGGACATTCATCTTAAAATATTTTGTAAACACCACTGTTTTCTCCGATGTTACATTTTTCTTTATTATTGACTAGGAATGACTTCAAGTTTCTTTTATTTGTACAAATTGTTTTAACGTTATTTTTCGATAGACTGTTACAAATTTTGCTACTTAAATTCGGCATATGATTTATTGTTATTATTAACCTTCTTGTATCGAGGACCTCGATTATTCGATCATCCTGAAAACAGATAGCCACAAAAAGATAAAATGTGTCATAGATGGCGGCGTTCAACTTTCAACCGAATGTCGGCGTACGATCCAGGTCCGTCATTAAAAATAATAAGCCAATTAGCAGCGGTAACAGCTAACGTAAGAGCGACCTGCGCCCTCCTACACAGATCTTTGTGTAAGTACGCAAAACGCCGACCGAGTTATTCGATGTCATTAAGAAAAAGGTAACGGGCACGACTTTAATTAAACTTTCGTGTTGCTGGCAAGGCAAATTCTGCGTTGATTAATCGAGAAAAGAAGTGTAGGAGTTATGCGCTCGAAATTAGTGCGGGAAGGTATAATTGTCACTTTTTATTTCGATATCGGTCGATGGTTTCCAATTTATGGAATGATTGAGCAAGCCGCGTCCAAGGAGAGGAGTTAAATGGGAAATTATTTTTATTTTTTAAATAATTAGTTTGCAACGTCCTGCTGTGAAGAGGTTAGAATGTCAGCACGATTTTAATTTGGGTATTATAAAATTAAATTCAGGGGAATATAACTTTGGAACTCAGCCAAAATGACTGTTAATAATGATTTTCATTTAAATTCTGACCTTATTGAATTGAACCAAAAAATGTTATATTTTTGCACAAGCCGTTCGTTTTGAATTCGATGTGAATGCACCTTCGTAATTATTGTATAGATGTGTAGCGACTTAAACGATAATTGGATATCTTTATTAATTGTTAGCAGGTTTTCACTTTGAAAACCTGCTTATTGAAATGCGTGCGATCAGCAAAGCTGGACCTAGGACCAAGATAGTTTTTCGCTTCATGACTTTTTATGATGCTTGTCACCAAAAACTCAATTTCATATATATACAGGGTGACCCAGAGCTACGTAATCGGTCCATAACTTTTTTGTCATTGAAGATATCGATATGAAATTTTCAGAGCAAATATGGTCTGACCAAGTCTATTTTTGAAAATTATTTTGAAGAAAATTGCACTTCCGGTTTTGCCGGAAGTGATATTAACTTTGTTATTTCAAATGGAATACCCTATATATTTTTTGATTTTCGAATTTCTTATGTAATTTATAATAAAATTGTCAAAACATTCTTTCTACCTAAAATGAACAGTTTTCGAGTTATTAATTTTTTTCTTAAAATTTTGACAGATGCTTCTTCAACAAAAATAGGCTATAACTTCTTTGTTAGTAGGTGTATTGGTATGCCGTTTGGATTTTTGTAACCTTGAAACAGCGTTTTATTCATTCCTTGTCAAAATTTTCTATATTTCTAACTTATTACTTGATAAAATCTAGGGTGAAGTTGGCAAATTTCAAACGTAAATAACTTTACTCACAATCGATCGGTAATCGATGGTTTTCTAACCTTCAAAACAGTCGGGAAGCGCTTCATTACATACTTCATACTTTCCCGGCTAGCAAATCTCACTTTCCCGGCTAGCAAATGTCACTTTACCGGCTAGCTTGTGTCACTTTACCTACTAGCATGGAAATAAATCAGAATTAACTCGATATTCTTTTAATATAAAAGAAAAAAAATATTTGGAATTATAAATATTAATAGTTACATTCGAATTATGATTACTATTGACCGTTGAAGCAAGACCTAGTTGCTTAAAGTTATCAGAGTTTCAGAATTCGATTATGATGCCGACGTTTTAGGATTTTCAGCATGAGGCAACATATTAGCTCTTTTTGATTGTCCATGAAAAGAATTCTCCACATAACCTTCAGCCACGGTACTAAATTTCCACCCCCCTAATCTCTTCAACTGTAGAATGTCTCCACCTGTACTTGCTAATAATGTCGCTGAAGTACGTCTGAAACAATGTCCTGTGAACCCATTATAATTTTCTAGTTTTAAAAAGGTTTTTGGGAAAACTTCCGATAGAATTATGCCCAAAAGGCTGTCGTGTAACTTTGCCAAACCTCATTTGTAAGAACAACATTTCACAGTCGATGTTGTTGCGCATATCACAGTATTGTTTCACTACTTTCATCCATTCCGGTTTTGTAATCACAAATGTACGCCAGGAATAGGTTTTGGTTATACTAATCGTTATTGTAATTCGATTTTCTATAATTTCCAAATCATTTATTTCCATTTTTAGAAGTTCATCACACCTTCAAGTTCCGGAAATGCCAATAATCAAAGTAACCTGAAAGAAATTCTGGTGGTGTGGATTCAAATTCGCAGTCAAACATTTTTCGTTAATATTGTCAAAAATTAAATTGTGAATTTTGACCCAAATGTCAGATCGAATCTATGGTTAAATCAACTAACATTTTATGTTTCCTAATTAATAAAAGTAATAATTATTATCAGAACTTGATTATTAATGTGATCGATTGTGAGTAAAATAGTATACAAACCTCGGGGAAAATCATTCCAGCCTCACGTCTGCAGCACACCTCGGTGCTGCGCACCTCGGTATGCTACCTTGCCGTTCGGCTGTAATAGATTACTTCGCCGCTCGGTATGTAATATACTATTCTTATTCGTAATGGAATGCTATGTATATTTTTGCATTTTCAAATTTACTATTCAATTACCTTTCGATTTGTAAAACCTTTCCCTATGACTAAAGTTAATAATAACAAAGATATTTCACAATTTTGTAATAATTTATATATCAATACACCTGAGAAATCGTCTAGCGTGTTATTTTGACGTATCCATGGATACCAATAATAAAAATTGTTTAAAATCTAATTGTCACCTTTTCTAGTATTTTTTCAGTTAATAAAATGGATTTTACGCGACAAGAAATGATGAATATGGTTTACTGTATTGGAGAAGCGGATCGAAATGTTCTGCTAGCTAGTAGAATTTATCATCAAAAATATTCTGATTCTGATTCAACTACGTTTTGTGATTCTGTTATTAATAAGCATTGATTTCTTTCTGTATGAAATTGAAATATTAACGTCTTAGAATTACTATTTTTTCAATTTTTTTTCGGATATCAGCATCAGGTGCTACAAACCTAATGAAGAGAAAAGGCGACACAATTAAATTTGAAACAATTTTCGTAATTGGTATCCATGGATACGTCAAAAATAACTCGATAGTCGATTTCTCAAGTGTATTGATATATAAATTATTACAAAATTGTGAAATATCTTTGTTATTATCAACTTTAGGTATAGGGAATGGTTTTACAATTCGAAAGGTAATTGAATAGCAAATTTAATAATGCAAAAATATAGATAGCATTCCATTAGAAAGAAGAAAGTTATTAACGTTTGAAATTTGCCAACTTCACCCTAGATTTTATCGAGTAATAAGTTGGAAATATGAAAAATTTTGACACGGAAGAAATAAAACAATTTTTCAAGGTTACAAAAATCTAAACCGCATATCAATAGACCTACTAACAAAGAAGTTATAGCCTATTTTTGTTGAAGACGCAACTGTCAAAATTTTACGAAAAAAATTAATAACTCGAAAACTGTTCATTTTGAGTATAAAGAATATTATGACAATTTTATTATAAATTACATAAAAAATTCGAAAATCGAAAAATATACAGGGTATCCCATTTGAAATAACAAAGTTGATATCACTTCCGGCAAATCCGGAAGAACAATTTCCTTCAAAATAATTTTGAAAAATAGACTTAGTCAGACCATATTTGCTCTGAAAATTTCATATCGATATCTTCAATGACAAAAAAGTTATGGACCGATTACGTAGCTCTGGGTCACCCTGTATATATATGAAATTGAGTTTTTGGTGACAAGCATCATAAAAAGTCATGAAGCGAAAAACTATCTTGGTCCTAGGTCCAGCTTTGCTGATCGCACGCATTTCAATAAGCAGGTTTTCAAAGTGAAAACCTGCTAACAATTAATAAAGATATCCAATTATCGTTTAAGTCGCTACACCTCTATACAATAATTACGAAGGTGCATTCATAGCAGGTGACGTCAAAGCATCCATCTTGAATACCGATTAGACGTAGACGGAAAGGTCCCCCCACCTCGATGGCCGCCATTGTGGATCAGTTCTCTCTTAGTGTTAACTACTTATATATATATATATATATATATATATATATATATATATATATATATATATATATATATATATATATATATATATATATATATATATAATATATTTATATATATATATATATATATATATATATATAAATATATATATATATATATATATATATATATATATATATATATATATATATATATATATATATATATATATATATATATATATATATATATATATATATATATATATATGTTCGTAATTTCGCATGATATCTTGGATGGGATTGTTTTTGGTTCGAATTGGTTGAGGGATTGACCCCACTGGGGGGGAAATGAATCTTGTTTACACAACAGTTTGTATCTAGGTAGTTTTGTATAATATCTTGGATGGGATTGGTTTTGGTTCGAATTGGTTGGGGAGTTGACCCCCTGGGGGAAGAAATAAATCTTGTTTACAAGATAAGGGGCGTAATTTTAGAGCAATAGGATTGAAAGTTTGTGAGTTGGTAGTTTCGTATGATATATTGAATGGGATAGATTTTACTGCGAATTGGTTGGGGGGTTGACCCCCTAAGGAAATAAATATTGTTTACATGATAGAAGGAAAAATTTTGGTACTATAGGGTTGAAACTTTGTAGGTAGGTATTTTCGTACGATATCTTGGATGCTGTTCATTTCTATATGAATTGGTTAGAGGATTGACCCCCCCGGAGGAGGAAATGAATCTTTTTTACACGATAAATGGCGCAATTTTATAGAAATAGGGTTGAAAGTTTATAAGTACGTAGGTTCGTATAATACCTCAGATGTAATTGGTTTTGAGGGGTTGATCCCCTGGGGAGGAAGTAAATATTGTTTACACATTAGAAGGCGTAGTTTTTTAAATTCGGAAAAAAAAATCATAATTCGATGAATATATTTTGAGAGTGGATGCGTTATGATAACCTCCTCTTCTAATGCATTTCGCTGCGATAGAGTTTTTTTGATATAATAGGATTTTAAACTTGGGGATCAGGATATTCTGCTTGAAAAATTGAATCAATTATAAATTTATTCGAATTCAGATCTGAATAAATTTTACTATGAGAATATATTCTATTCAACACGAATTATTTCAAAATCAGCGATTTTGATAAACTCACGTTATTTGAAGTAAGTCTTTAATTGGCTGATGAATTCGTGGAACATTTATACAAAATTATATTAACATAAAACACTTCGTTGCAATCTCTGTTTATCTTATATAAATGGTTAAATGATTCCCCACTCTTTGTTGTTCCTTAGCTCCTCAGATCTAGCTATCCCTTGGCTTTGTTGACTATTCTTCTCCACGCATATTTTTTCCGCGCTTCATAATAGCAAATCAAGCGGCTTCCATCAAATCATATGGGCTGGAATTTGGTATACGGAATTGTTTCGAAAATTTTAAAATTTGTGTAAATAAAACTGCTGCCATTTTTACGTAGATATTTGTGTTTGCAATAATATATTTTTACCATTATATATCGCCATCCCTAGTGGCTCGAATCAAACCAAATGCTGAAATTTGGTATCTAGGGTTGCTTTCAAGGCAGAACTGAAAAACAAAATTTGCCATTGCCGTAGATATTTCGCCACCATATTTACGTAGACATTTCTCGTTTTCTCGTGGTTTTTGAAAATCCTCTAAATTCCATAGCTTCTGTAGATTTTGTTTTAGAGGTTTGAAATTTGGTGAATTTCAATTGAATTTATTTTCATATAAATATATTCATTTATCGGTTTCAACTCTTTTCCCCATCCGCGCTGCACTTCTCGAAGACTTTTCCGTTTGAATCGCATCTCGACCTCCTACACTACTAATTTATTTTTTCATTGAAATAAATTACGGGTTGCTACCAATGCACTTTAAGCGAAAAACACGACCTTAGTGTAGGAGCTCTGCTGCTCACGTTTTTTTTTCATTACAATCGATGAGGTACGTTTCAAGTTTATAAAATAATTAGCCTTGTCTTGTCGTGATCGATGAAGAAGAGAGATGCGTAGTAATCATTGTGTTTATTGAAATTGACATTGAATGTGTTCTGTTTGTGCAATCAAGCTGAGAGGATGATATAATGTGCACACGATTCAAGAAAGACCTCATATTTATCATAACTGATTACATTTAACAAAATGTATTACTCAATACTTATTAAGAATCTCAACAATTTTGAGAAAGCCATGAATTAAGATCATTATAATTTATAAAATTTTTTTTTAAACATTATAACAAGAAATGAATTAGCTTAACTTATATTGTTGGACCCAGTGTGAAAATGACATCAATTTTCTATATATATATATATATATATATATATATATATATTAAAACAATGTTTAAAAATAAAAAAATACACATTTATTATAAGAAATAATAAAAATATATATATATATATATATATATATATATATATATATATATATATATATATATATATATATATATATATATATATATATATATATATAGATAGATATATACAGGGTTGCGATAAAGTATGGAACCAAGTAAATATCTTTCGAACGAAAAAGAGAATATTTATGAAATTTTGCAGTAAGTCCAATGGCGTAAAATGCATCTGATGTATGATTTTTTGTTGATAATATACTTCCGGTTGTACCAGAAATAGACCCTAAGTCGCTTATTTTAAATAGAATACCCTATACATTATTACATTTTTGGATTCTACTTAAAATTCTAGACAGATTCTATGCATCATGTCCTATACCTAAGTCTAAGCGTTTTTGAGATATTTAGGTTTTTATGTCAAAAACGACGATTGCAAGCCATAATATAATTATCAATTGTTCCTATAAGGAAGCCTTTTTTACTTACTTTGGGTTAGATTCCTTGTTGAAAAGGACCCACTCTGATAGATTTTGAATAATATTTGGATAACTAGTTATACAGGGTGTGCAAAAAATAAGATCTAACATAAGATTGAGAAAACTGACAAAAATCAATTTTTTCAAATGGAAACCCCCCATATTCTTTATTTTGTAGTATTAAGCATTTAAAAAGAAGGTAACTTTGTATGAGGTTATCTTCACCTAAAATTTGAAGTTTTCGAAATATTGCCAATTTGATATTTTTATATGGCAATTTTGCATTCAATCGTTAAACAATTAGATCTAGGATAGCGACGATCGTATTTGAATTTCAAATCATCGTTATACTCGTTTATTACTTACTACATATGCATACACACAACATCAATTTGTTTATCTGAACGTTTTTTTACGGTAATGTAAAAAACTCAAAAGAAGTTGAATTGATTTTTGTCAGTTTTCTCAATCTCATTTTAGATCTTATTTTTTGCACACCCTGTATGACTAGTTATCCAAATATTATACAAAATCTATTAAAGTAGGTCCTTTTCAACAAGGAATCTAACCCAAAGTAAGTAAAAAAGGCTCACTTATAGGAACAACTGATAATTATATTAGGGCTTGCAATCGTCGTTTTTGACATAAAAACCTAAATATGTTAAAAACCCTTAGACTTAGGTATATGACATGATGCATAGAATCTGCCTAGAATGTTAAGTAGAATCCAAAATTGTAATAATATATAGGGTATCCCATTTAAAATAAGCGACTTAGGGTCTATTTCCGGTACAACCGGAAGTATATTATCAACAAAAAATCATACATCAGATGCATTTTGCGCCATTGGACTTACCTGCAAAATTTCATAAATATTCTCCTTTTCGTTCGAAAGATATTTACTTGGTTCCATACTTTATCGCAACCCTGTATATATATATATATATATATATATATAATATATATATATATATATATATATATATATATATATATATATATATATATATATATATATATATATATATAGATAGATATATATATATATATATATATATATATATATATAAAAATATATATATATATATACGTATATATATACCTATATATATATATATATATATATATATACGTATATATATATATATATATATATATATATATATGTATATATATATATATATATATATATATATATATATATATATATATATATATACGTATATATATACCTATATATATATATATATATATATATATATATATATATATATATATATATATATATATATATATATATACGTATATATATATATATATATATATATATATATATATATATATATATATATATAATTTTTTATGTTCTTGCTTTTGGGCACAATGAAAACTTTTATATCATATAATAAGATATGGATAACGTATCGGCTGGATTTTCCGCCTTTTTCAAATCTATATTTCCTGATATAGATCAATCAAATCAAAATATGCTACATTCTCTTAAAATTATACACTTTATTGACAAAGCGAAAAATATAGGAACTAAAACATAAAAAAAACAAACATCAATCAAAATTATCTATTATAAATTATCTATAATAAGAGTTCACACAATTACACATAACAACTCATTTTTAAACTTATTTTCAACAATAACAATATTATATTTTCGACAACAAATTTGAACTTTTATAACCGATACTTCGCTTCGAACATTCGAATGTTTTTTTTGCGAATATATCATCAATGTTGTATATTATTTCGAAAATTACATCAGATTCAAAAGATTGTACGAATATTTCAGACAATTGGATATTATATATGTAGAGGGAGCCTCCGTATGAAAGAGAAGAAGTTTCCAATTCTATGCACGAGTTCTACCACTGGTTTTCTCGTCGTGCAGCCTCAATCGCTGCAAACTACCGAACTGGAACACGGTATACTCATCAATTCACGATACGAATAATTAATATCGGATCGAAGCCATCGTAGGATTGTCGCTTAGATACCCGCTGGTTGTTTATGCATCTCGGCTCGAATCCATTACTACCGAATAGGTGTACGTTTGGATAAGCGTCACGAACTTCCAAAAATATTTAGCAAAGCGCATCATTGATCTCCATTTCTTCATGCCGGGAGGTTGCACGGAAAGATATAAAGGCGTTATGAATGACTCTTAAGTATTCAAAATTCAATGGTGAACTTCTTCAATCTGCAGGCGTAAATAATTGATTAGGTTTATCGATTGCCCGCAGATCTCTTAAGAATTATTGAGTTGTATTGAAATCTTTTGAAATAAATTTTGACTTAAGTTCCATGGAAATTGTGAACGGATAGTTGCATATCGGAGGCCGATGATATGAATCTAATTCAATAAGAAATTAAATGAAAATGCTCCATTTTAAGTACAAATATTTAGTTTCATTACAATTTCACGAAAATTTGGCACCCAGCAGAGTATATTGGACACTTATATGGTGATGCACGTTCCCCCTCTCCAAAAGCGTCTTTCAGCACTACTGGTTCTTAAGCTATTCACACTAAAATTCATTACATATCACGCGCAAGTTCTGCCTCTAATTGTGCTTTTTTGAGCACAACTTGCTTTTAGGAGATTTGTACAAAGTTTAATTACTAACGCACGTTTTGTCTCTGATAGAAGTGAAACATGTTATAACACTAAGTTTGAACCTCTTCAATACTAAAAATTTGTATCTTTGTGGCTCCTGTTATTCTCTAAGCAACCCTCCATAGTCCACTCCTGGACATAGGTCTCCCCTTTTTTCTTCCGTGCCTCTTTGTTCTGTGCCAGTTGATGCCATGTATTGCCCACTTTGTTTCAGATATCGTCGAGCCAGCGTAATTGTGGTCTGCCAACGCTACGTTTATGTATGCGAGGTCTCCATTGAATGATGTGTCTTGACCATCAGAGCTATCCTGTCGGGCAACAAGTACTACCGAGCTTCATTTGAGGTGGGCTGTGCGTGTTATAACGTCTTGATCTTTAGTTCTTTGTCTAATTTTCTCATTTGTGATATGGTCTCTAAGGCTTATTCCTAACATCATCCGTTCTATGGACCTTTGGGTGGTCCTAAGCTGATTTATCAGTGAGTGTCATGGTTTCCATTACGTATGTCATCACGGGTAAAAAGGAATTTAAGGCCTTTCTTTTCGTTCTTGTGTAATGAAATTTAATATGAATCTCTTGACACAAGGAGTAGATATCCGATGGAGCCACAGTAAAAGCAGAACATGCGACATACGTAAAGCATGGGTTAACAAGTAACAAAATTTATTGTAAATCTTTTAAGGATAAGCAGTGACCGAAGAAGCCATGATAGATACGAAATGTGCATCACTCTACAATAAAATTTATTGCAAATCTCACAACCAGTATCGGATGAAACCACAGGCAAAGGTGAAAACATGCATCAGAATGTAATAAAATTGTACATGTAGTGTAAATCTCCTGAAGACAACAGTGTCTGAAGAATTCATCATAGAGGCAAAACATGCGTCAGCTCGTAATAAAATTTATTGTAAATCTATTAACGACAAGCCAAACTAAAGGCAAAAAGTACATTAATATGCAATAAAATAAACTGTAAATCTCTTGAAAACAACCACTGTTCGATGAAACCACACTTGAAGGCGAAACATCCTCCACCTCGAAATAAAATTTATTATAAATCCGTTGAACACAAATAGTGTCCGAAGAAGACAAGGTAGAGACGAAACGTGCATCACTATGCAATAATATCTTTTAAAAAAAACTAGTGTCAGATGAAACCACAGTAAATCTAAAACAAACGTCTTCAAGTAATGAGATTAATTGTAAATATCTTAAAGATCAGAAGTGATCTAAGAAGCTATGGCAGAGGCAAAAAGTGCGTCACTATGTAACACAATATTGCGTTCTTCTCTTTAAAATATCCAGTGTCTGATGAAACAACAGTAAAGGTGAAACATACGTCCCCACGTGATCAAATTCATTGTAAATCTAATAAAGAGAAACAGTATTCCAAAAAGTCATGGCAGAGGTGAATCGTGCGTAACCAAACTATAAAATTTAGTGTGAATCTCTTCAAAATAACTAGTCTTAGATGAAACCTCAGTAAAACTGAAATATCCATCACCAAGTAATATCATTCATTGTTAATCTCTCTAGAGATAAGCAGTGCCCGAAGAAGCCGTGACAGAGACGAAACGACCTTCACTATGCAATTAAATTTTGTTTAAATCTCTTAAATATAACCAGGATCCGATTAAACCACAGTGAAGCCGAAACATCCATCTCTTAATAATTAAATTTATTGTAAATCTCTTAAAGATAAGCAGTATCCAAAAAAGCCATGGTAGAGGCAAGACATGCGTCACTATGCAATAAAATTTGGTATCATCTCTCAAAAAAAACCAGTGTGAAACATGAGTCATCAGCTAATAAACGTATTGTAGATTTATCAAAGACGAGTAGTCTCTAAAAAAGTCTTTGTAGTGTCGAAACTTGAATCAAAATGTACTAAAAATTAGTGTCTTTAAAACAAAAGTTTTTATTTAGTTCTGTACTCGATAGTATGCTTGTCTGTTCTAAAGAAACTTTATATCATCTATTTATTGTTGATTTGATACTATGAACAATTTTAAGACCTATTATTTTTAATAGATAGATTTCTTCGTAAATGGAATTTTTGAAGCTTCTATCTAAATAATCCATTTTGTTTGCCTTTGCTGACTGTGTACACCATCTCGACCGCCTCCATTTTCATGGAGGGATTTATTGTCTTCTCGTAATTTTCGAGATTTTATACACTTCGCTTCTGCTCATTGAGCTAGAATGTTAAGATTTAGTTCATTCATTGAATGGATGTAAAGAAAGTAAACATTGAAGGTTTTAATTGTTTTTTTTTACCGCCGCAATTTTTATGTTAAATTTTCAAGCGTTTTTTAGGATTTTTGATCATCTCTACAGCAACTCCAAATTCAATTATGAGTCTAAAAACTTTTACGTTAATTCAGCTGAAAGAAGGAAGGTGCTATTTGGAGGTTTCCAATGTTTTCTCGTACCAGTATAAATTTAATATAGAAATTTCATGCGTTTTAGGAGGTTTTCAAGTTTTGATAATCTCTTCAGCTTCTTCAAATTCAATGAAGATGTTAACAGTTTGTATGCATAGAAAAAGAAAATTGAGAAGAATACAATTTTAGTGACGGAGCTCTGTTGCTTAAGTACCTACATTTTTTTTATGATGATACAAAGGACCGAAGGTCTTCCCTATCGAGATCAAGAGAGCAAACAATATCGTCATTGTTGATGACTAAGATGGGGTCGGCATTTGTTACATTCACAAGGAATGCAATTGAAAATGAAATGACTTTTGATGACAATAATATTGACAGTATTCTCTGTACTTTCTAGTATGATTCCCAAAAAACAGAAAATCCGGATTTCTATCATTATCCACTGTCAATTTAGTATGTCACCAACTTGCTCTTTTATTTTAATAGATTATTGTTTTGTTCAACTATTATTCATTTATTCGTGTCAGAAGCATCATCAAGGTACACAGTATAGTGTTTAGAACATTGACACATAAAATACAAGCATAACTTTATAGATATAAAAAAAAACCATGTAAAGATTATAAGTCAACTATTGAAAGAGTGTATATATATACCTATATATATATATATATATATATATATATATATATATATATATATATATATATATATATATATATATATATATATATATATGAATCAGAGAAAGATTCCGGGGTTCAATTAGATTTCGGAAGTTTTGTTGGCGCTGAGAAGCACCGTTTGTTTCACGACGTTTCGCCAAAATCTCATTTGGCATTTTCAAGTGCTGCTGTACGACGCTAAGATGTCATTTTCTTCGAGGTGAATGTCTTTTATCATTCTAGTAAGATGTTCAGACATTCACCTCGAAGAAAATGACATCTTAGCAAGCTTTGACATAAAATCACTTTACCCGAGTATACCCGTTGAGGAAGCCCTAAACAAAATTTCCAGTAATGAACGTTATCCAGATTACGTCATCGGCCTCGCGGAACACTGTCTGAAAAACACTTATTTCATGTTTAACGATAAAATTTACAAGCAAACAGACGGCGCACCCATGGGATCCTCGCTTTCACCAGTTATAGCTAACCTTTTTATGATATATTTCGAAAAAAAAGCTCTACAAAATTCTCCTCTGAAACCCAAATTTTGGAAACGCTATGTTGATGATATTTTCTTAATCTGGCCACACTCTCGGAAAGATCTAGAGAATTTTCTACAGTATCTCAACAGTATACATCAAAAAATCCAGTTTACTCTAGAAATTGAACAAAATAGAAAACTGCCTTTTCTGGACTTACTCCTGACAAGAAATCTGAACGGTACTTTGGGCTTCAGTGTATATCGCAAACCAACACACACTAACAGATACCTGAACGCACAATCCCACCACCATCCTTCACAGAAACAGTCAGTAGTAAACTCATTAATTTCTCGATCTTTTCGACTAACAGAACCAGAAACAAGAGGACAAGAAATCGAACAGATCACAACCGCCTTACGACAAAATGGATATACATACACCGACATCAAAAAGGCCATCAAAAAACAAGAAAATCCAATAAAAACATCAAAAAACAACGCCGAAGTATCCAGACAAAAAGCAGTACTTCCATACGTAAAAGGAATTACAGATAAAATTGGAAGAGTCTTGAGGAAAAATAACATAACACCAGTATTTAAACCGCAGAAAACAATAGCCAACATACTTGGAAACCCGAAAGATAAAATCGGATTAGAAAACCACGGCGTCTACAGCATACCGTGTGCAGACTGCGACCAAACATACATAGGACAAACGAACAGAAAAATATCGGCAAGAATACAAGAACATAAAAATAGCGTCAGAAACAAACAAACAACATCAGCCCTGTTTCAACATCATCAAGCAACAGGCCACAGAATCGATTTTGACCGATCAAGAGAAATAGCATCCATAGAAAACTACAGGGTCCGTACCATAAGAGAAGCTCTAGAAATAGAAAAATCAGGACACCTAAACAAACGAGACGATGCTCTAAATATTCTACTGACTTGGAAAATAATTTTAAAAGGCACGAAAACGCATAAAACAACACAAGACGTAAAAACAAACATCGAGGAAGAAAGTCAAGAAGTGAGGGGGCGGAGCCTATGCAGCGAACCGGCCAATCAGGAAACGAGACCAGCCAATGCCAATAAAACCCAGACACAAGCAGAGGCGAACAGTAGTTGCCGTCGAGTCACCAGACGTACAGCAGCACTTGAAAATGCCAAATGAGATTTTGGCGAAACGTCGTGAAACAAACGGTGCTTCTCAGCGCCAACAAAACTTCCGAAATCTAATTGAACCCCGGAATCTTTCTCTGATTCATATATATATATATATATATATATATATATATATATATATATATATATATATATATACACTCTTTCAATAGTTGACTTATAATATTAACATGGTTTTTTTTATATCTATAAAGTTATGCTTGTATTTTATGTGTCAATGTTCTAAACACTATACTGTGTACCTTGATGATGCTTCTGACACGAATAAATGAATAATAGTTGAACAAAACAATAATCTATTAAAATAAAAGAACAAGTTGGTGACATACTAAATTGACAGTGGATAATGATAGAAATCCGGATTTTCTGTTTTTTGGGAATCATACTAGAAAGTACAGAGAATACTGTCAATATTATTGTCATCAAAAGTCATTTCATTTTCAATTGCATTCCTTGTGAATGTAACAAATGCCGACCCCATCTTAGTCATCAACAATGACGATATTGTTTGCTCTCTTGATCTCGATAAAGAAGACCTTCGGTCCTTTGTATCATCATAAAAAAATGTAGGTACTTAAGCAGCAGAGCTCCGTCACTAAAATTGTATTCTTCTCAATTTTCTCTTTCTATGCATACAAACTGTAAACATCTTCATTGAATTTGATGAACCTGAGAAGATTATCAAAACTTGAAAACCTCCTAAAACGCATGAAATTTCTATACTAAATTTATACTGGTACGAGAAAACATTGGAAACCTCCAAATAGCACCTTCCTTCTTTCAGCTGAATTAACGTAAAAGTTTTTAGACTCATAATTGAATTTGGAGTTGCTGTAGAGATGATCAAAAATCCTAAAAAACGCTTGAAAATTTAACATAAAAATTGCGGCGGTAAAAAAAAACAATTAAAACCTTCAATGTTTACTTTCTTTACATCCATTCAATGAATGAACTAAATCTTAACATTCTAGCTCAATGAGCAGAAGCGAAGTGTATAAAATCTCGAAAATTACGAGAAGACAATAAATCCCTCCATGAAAATGGAGGCGGTCGAGATGGTGTACACAGTCAGCAAAGGCAAACAAAATGGATTATTTAGATAGAAGCTTCAAAAATTCCATTTACGAAGAAATCTATCTATTAAAAATAATAGGTCTTAAAATTGTTCATAGTATCAAATCAACAATAAATAGATGATATAAAGTTTCTTTAGAACAGACAAGCATACTATCGAGTACAGAACTAAATAAAAACTTTTGTTTTAAAGACACTAATTTTTAGTACATTTTGATTCAAGTTTCGACACTACAAAGACTTTTTTAGAGACTACTCGTCTTTGATAAATCTACAATACGTTTATTAGCTGATGACTCATGTTTCACACTGGTTTTTTTTGAGAGATGATACCAAATTTTATTGCATAGTGACGCATGTCTTGCCTCTACCATGGCTTTTTTGGATACTGCTTATCTTTAAGAGATTTACAATAAATTTAATTATTAAGAGATGGATGTTTCGGCTTCACTGTGGTTTAATCGGATCCTGGTTATATTTAAGAGATTTAAACAAAATTTAATTGCATAGTGAAGGTCGTTTCGTCTCTGTCACGGCTTCTTCGGGCACTGCTTATCTCTAGAGAGATTAACAATGAATGATATTACTTGGTGATGGATATTTCAGTTTTACTGAGGTTTCATCTAAGACTAGTTATTTTGAAGAGATTCACACTAAATTTTATAGTTTGGTTACGCACGATTCACCTCTGCCATGACTTTTTGGAATACTGTTTCTCTTTATTAGATTTACAATGAATTTCATCACGTGGGGACGTATGTTACGCCTTTACTGTTGTTTCATCAGACACTGGATATTTTAAAGAGAAGAACGCAATATTGTGTTACATAGTGACGCACTTTTTGCCTCTGCCATAGCTTCTTAGATCACTTCTGATCTTTAAGATATTTACAATTAATCTCATTACTTGAAGACGTTTGTTTTAGATTTACTGTGGTTTCATCTGACACTAGTTTTTTTTAAGAGATATTATTGCATAGTGATGCACGTTTCGTCTCTACCTTGTCTTCTTCGGACACTATTTGTGTTCAACGGATTTATAATAAATTTTATTTCGAGGTGGAGGATGTTTCGCCTTCAAGTGTGGTTTCATCGAACAGTGGTCGTTTTCAAGAGATTTACAGTTTATTTTATTGCATATTAATGTACTTTACAGCGCCAACAAAACTTCCGAAATCGGATTGAACCCCGGAATCTTTCTCTGATTCATTCTACCATCCGAGAAAACATACGATATAACATATATATATATATATATATATATATATATATATATATATATATATATATATATATATATATATATATATATAAATTTATATATATATATATATATATATATATATACACATACATATATTATATATATATATATATATATATATTTTAATGATGAAAAATACATATCCAAAATAAAATGAAGAAATAACAAAAATGGTAATAAACTCAATGATATACTGGATCAATAGAATTTACCGAAAATAAATAGCAAATAAGGTAGAAGATTGGATCAAAAAAATGTCTTGGGCTATTTCCTGCTACATTTTCAATTTCTTGAATTGCATAAATTACACTAATGATATAATGAACTTATAAATGTTATCTCTTCATAAATTGAACTTTTATAGTTGTTCTGGCAGAATTTGCTATATTTGAAAAATTCTCAAGTTCCTATTGTTTAGAAAGCGGGGATAGCAAATGAAATTTTCCGAAATCTTAGCATCTTATCAGTGGCATAAATCATGTAGGTAATATTTCAATATTATCCTTCACAGTGTGGTGACAACCTACTGTTGCTATATTCCGAAGAATCCCCATATAATTTATCTATCGTTACATGCCGATTTCTACCAGCCAACGACTACTGAAAGCCTTAAAAAGAACTTCTCTCCAACAATAGACGAAATCAAAAAAGCAAAACAAAAACAAACAGTTATAGGGGATACTGTTGTTCAGTAGAATTTACCGTTAAAAAAATAGCAAATATGGTAATTGACTAAATCAAAAATTTATTTAGGGTTAATGCAATTCCAGATATAAATGATGGAAAATATTAAATTGAACTTCTATTTTTAATATAACAATAGATAAAATAAAAAACTCAAAACAAAAACGGTAATAAAGTCAATCAAACTGTTGTTGCAATAAAATTTACAGATCTATGAATGATGTAATATGTTGAACGGCGAGAGGCAGGCAATTAGAATAGGGTTAATGATTTGAAAACGACTCCGAAGCGAGTGCAGCGGTCTCCGTAAATGGTAATCGCAGACCGCGATACGATCAAACGACTACAACTTCTGAACGAGAAAAACAGCCGCCAAAACGCGGGCGACGAATAAAAACCAGCTTTTGCTGAAACAAAATGCATAAAATTTCTGTTTGCGTTAGTTGGCCATGGTAGGAATAAATGTCCGATGGGTGGCAAAGTATTAATGTCTTCTTTACATAATGCTCGAGGACAGGTAGCTGAGAACATTTGCATTTCAATATACTTCAATATAGAAGAGACAAGGATTTCCAGAAATAAAAGATTATGGCATTTCTGACACAGTGAATTTTATTTATTATAAAATAAAACTAAAAATTATTATTATTATTATTATTATTATTACAAAGGTTAAGAGTAGAGGGTAACAAAACCCCATAAAACTCCAAAAAGAAAAAAATAGATACAATATAACATAGTGCACACGTGCAGCAAAATATGCATCTAACCGAGTTTTGAAAGTATTCAAAGTAGGCGCCGTAACAAAGTCAGCTGGTAACGAGTTCCATCGATGAAATACTCGGTCAGGAAGGAAGAACATCTTCGACGAGCCCCTAAAAGTTCCCCGCATCAACTTATACGGGTGTCCGCGTAGACGACGATCATCATTGAGGTGAAATAGGTGTCTGATAGGAGAGTTATCATCGTGTAGTGCCGTGAAAGTTGTAATAAGGTCACCTCTCTCATGCCGATGCAAGAGAGTAGGAAGCTTCATTGTTTGTAGTCGTTCTTCATACGTTGGTCTTGCTCGCCCATATGGAAGTCTAGTGGCTCGACTCTGGGTATTCTTCAACATATGTTGGTCTCGCAGTAGTATAGGATGCCATACATTATTTCCAAACTCCAATATTGGGCATACATAAGACTTATATAGTTTGGCCACCGTATCAGGATCTGGGTTAGTAAAAGTACGAGAGAGAAGATAAATTCTTGAGTTGGCTTTTTTCACTTGAGTAGTCCAATGTTCACTCCATGATAAATCCGAAGTAATTATCATACCAAGGTCATTATATCTGTCCGTATGTGACAAGGCAACATTGTTTATATAATATGTATGACGGGGGTTGTTTTTCCCAAGATGAAGAACTACACACTTTAGAAGGTTCAAAGGTAGTAACCAGTCCTCCGCCCACTGAAATATCCTGTCTAAATCCTCCTGCAACACCACATAATTTTCGTTTGGATCATTGTAAATTTTGGAATCGTCCGCGTAGAGAGAGCAAACCGAGTTTACCATGAGAGGAAGGTCCGATATAAAAATAACAAACAGGAGGGGACCAAGGAATTATGTATAGGTAAACACAGAAAATACAAAATACGATTCTATCTCACACATGTTATTGAGATATCAATTACGAAAAAAATTTGAGTAAAATTGGAGAAGCCAAAGAAATTATTAAAGCTTTAAAACCAGTTAAAGTATTGAATTTTCAACAAGTTTGAGAAATGAAACTGTGAGTTTATCGATTTTCACAGTTGCACAACGCGTTTCGCTGATACTACAGCTTCTTCAGGTGCGAATCTCAAACTAAAACTAAAATATCTAATGCAAGGTTTACAAAGTACAATTATAAATTCGGGAAATCCATTCTGGGATAGTAAGAACAAACTACCTTTATTCATTGAAAAGGTTAAGAAGGGGGATTTGTTCACGTCCAATTGATTGTTTAGTAACTTCTGGGAATTTTTATGATTATTAATTTCTAAAGTTTCCATAAGATTTAAATTTGAACCTTTTGTTCCGAGATGTAGAATTTCAAAATCAGAATTGAAGTCATGTTTCTCTTTTATTGAATGTCTAGCGTATATTCAATCTTCGTTATGATTCACCTATAGGCCAAGCTACAGAGATTTAGAGTGAGCATTTTGTGCAAAAAGTGTTAGAAGAAAACCAGCTCCGCCATTGTTTGTCAAATAGTTTCACATGATATAGTGATATGTTTCTCACTCGACTTTATTATTCATATCTTTGTTATTAACAATTTTATGCAAAAAATCGTTTTTTTTTAGTTTTTTGCTTATAAAATTGAAACTATCAGAGTAATCGTGACGGTGTCAATAGACTTATTGTAGAAAATGAAAAGACGAAGAAAATGAGAGGTCGGACGACTCAATCAGAGCCTCAGTCTAAGGGAAAATTGGAAAAAACCGGCCAAAATGCAGTTTTTTCAAAACCTCATAACTGGGTTATTTTTTGAGTTGTAGCGTAAATCCTCCGGCCAGTATTAGCTATTGATATGAACTTCATTTGTGCGAAGATCAGGAACTGTCCGATGATTAGTTTTTGATCTGTGGCCATTTGATTATGTTACTATGCAATTTTCCAGCAGACCTGAATGCGACAGGTATGGTCCGATTTCAATTTACTAAAAAGATTTTTAAAGTAGAATTCTCATAGTTCAAAACGTTCATCTTGGTTTTTCATAAAAACGCTGAGAAATATGTTAAAAATAAAACTGAACATGACAAAGAACGGCCGAGCGCGTGAGAGTAGTTGAAGAGTGGGGGTTTACAATTATTATCTGACAACGTTTAGAAATTACTGTCACGTTCAAAATGCCGACGCTTTTGAATGCCATACTTCTCCTTGCCTGCTGCTCTACCCCCACTCTTCAACTACTCTTACGCGCTCGGCCGTTTTTCGTCATGTTCAGCTTTATTTTTAACATATTTCTCAGCGTTTTTATGGAAAACCAAGATGAACGTTTTGAACTATGAGAATTCTACTTTCAAAATCTTCTTAGTAAATTGAAATCAGACCATATCTGTCGCATTCAGGTCTGCTGGAAAATTGCTTAGTAACATAATCAAATGGCCACAGATCAAAAACTATGCATCGGACAGTTCTTGCTCTCCGCACAAATAAAGTTTATATTGATAAATAATACTAACCGAAGGATCTACGCTACATCTCAAAAAATAACCGAGTTATGAACTTTTGAAAAAACTGCATTTCGGACGGTTTTTTCCAATTTTCCCTTAGACTAAGGGTCTGATCGAGTCGTCCGACCTCTCATTTTTTTCGTCTTTTCATTTTCTACAATAAGTCTATTGACACCATCACGATTACTGTGATAGTTTCAATTTTATAGGCAAAAAATTGTTAATAACAAAGACATAAATAATAAAGACGAGTGAAAAACATATCACTATATCATGTGGAACTATTTGACAAACAATGGCGGATCTGGTTTTTTTCTAAACCTTTTTACATGAAAAAATCTCTGTAGCTTGGCCTACTATGTAACTTCGCGTATGTTCAGTAATCCTTTTTTTGAATTTTCGCATTTACTTGCTAAATTGAAATCCAGATTAGGGAAAAAGGATTGTAAGTTGTTGGAAGCTTTGCCGAAATAAGTTAAACTATTATATTTAATTCCTTCTGGTTTGATCAATGGGAATACTTTTGAAATTGCAACTAATGATTTTTTGTCTTCCTTATTATTTTATCTATTATGTTTGAATCATAACCATTATTGACTGCTATCTGCTTGATTATATTAAGTTCTTTGTTGAAATTTTCTTGAGAAAGTAGTATATTGAAGAGGCGATGTATCATACTATTATAGGTAAGCTGCTAATTTGTGGTGAAATGGATGATTAGACGTATTGTGTATTGTGATATCGGTATATGAAGGTTTATGATATATTGAAAAATCATGTTGGTTGTAATGATTACGAATTGTTAAATCTAAGAAATTGAGTGGACTGTCCTTCTCTATTTCGGTTGTAAATTGAATATTTGGGTGTAGTCAATTCACTATACCCAAATATTCAATTTACAACAGAGATAGAGAAGGACAGTTCACTCAACTTCTTAGATTCACCAATTCGTAATCATAACAACAAACAAGATTTTTCAATATATCATAAATCAAACATTGAATTTTTGTATCAAAATTGCAGCAGTGAGAGAAAATACTTCTTACCCCAAAGCATCAATCGAATTCACATACAAATTTTTATTATCCTTCTAATTTAATATGAAGTGGCTGTAGAAATAGGCAATGCTCCACAATACAAAAATTCTGACAGTTAAGAAAAACAAATGAAACCCACAGAAGATTTTGCTCTAACTTCAATTTAATCCATGTACCGAATTTCAAACTTATAATTCAATCACCAAAGGGGGGTAAGGTGTGCAAAACCTCAAAAACCACAAAAAATAGGAAAGCCTCAAAGAAAAGAATTTATATCAACAAAAGGTAGTTGCCTAGCATCAACTTAATTCACTCACAAATTTTCATAGGTCTTTCAGAGGTTTGGAGGTAAAATATCTTAGAAGTTTTCAGTTTCATTTACTCTCCAACAAGCACAAGAAAACTGATTTTCGAAAATGCTGTTTATAATTGATTTCCACGTCTTTTATCACCGGTCTGGAAATTTCTGCTCATACACGTCCCCACCACTATCTTCCCCAATATGTGACCTGTTTTGACTGAATTTACCCAAATTTTGAGTTTTTTACGCCTCACGGTTAACCTCAGATATAAGCTAATATTCGGATATATACATATATATATATATATATATATATATATATATATATATATATATATATATATATATATATATATATATATATATATATATATATATATATATATATATATATATATATATATATATATATATATATATATCTTTCTAATATATAAAATTGTCGTGCCACAGTGTTAGTTGCCATACTTATAAAATATCCCAAAGTTATGAGGGTGGTCTACCCCAAAAATGTTAGTTTTATTTTTTCGACAAAATTTTTTATTTTAATTTTCTTATGATGTTGCATTAAAAATACATACTGCTCGTATTTTTCAGCTGTCTATCACGAGCCGCTATTTTTAAATAGCTATTTCAGTAATTTAATCATTTTTAACCCTGATCATAGATTAGTTAGTCCCTCCAGGCGTCTACCGACTATATATCAAAATTTTCCTCAAACTTTCCTCAGTAAATCATGCATTCTTCAGTTATGCTACGTTTTGTTCTTAAGTATCTGCTGTTAAGGTTTCATAGAAAAACGTGTTCAAATAACAACGCAGAAAAAATGTCAAGTGGAGGTAGATCTAGAGAACATGAGGGACATTTTATGAAATTCCTTCATACCATTTAACTTAATCATCAAGTAGCGTAACTGCTTTTTATGATGTAATATAACTTAACTATGTTATCTACAAAATAAATCGAAATGAAATATTTTAATTTATGCGGTTTGCTTGCAATTGATGTACCACATTTTCATGAGACTCAGAGCTGCAATTTAACTTTTCTCTTATTATAAAATTTGATATGTTCCACATCGTCGAGATTGCATAAAATAAAATATATTTGGTTGTCGACTTTTTGACTGAAGGCTGATCATACAAAATTGAATTTAAGTTCTCAAGTGACCAATTTTACTGCAGTTTAAAAACATTGCGTCGTAAAGCGTTCAATACTTTAGAATGCAAAAGCAATGCGATCGCAGCTTGTTGATTTATTCTCGAAAAACCGTCAGGAACGCAGCAGACAATTTAGCTACACCATGTTAACATAACATTTATTTTCAGTGGGCACTGGAAGGCTTCATCGCTGTTAAATGTTCAGTCAGCTGCGCTTGCAAGAACTCACTCAAAAGATACCGTGCGCTTAATGGCAGAACAAAATTGATTGAATTATAATTATTTAGTTGAAGAAAAGTAATTTCCGTTTGTTCAAAATTCGTTGATTATACAGCTAATAAGGCTGTTAAGACGTCGCTTCACGGATTCCTTATGTCGAAAAATCGAAAGATATTCGAAGAATTGTTTTGGAGAATTAATCCGTTGAACATTTATTTTAGCTGAAAATGAATTACAAAAAAAAAAATTCCAGACTATAAGCATAAAAATGTTGTAGTTGCATTTTTCAGTCATATGTGGCGAATGGAAGGGTTATAATAATTTCATGTACGTCAGTAGATATATTTTAAAAGAACGCGTGAGCGCTCCATCACTAAGTTGTGTTTTTCGAACCAAATTCCAGATCATTTGGTTTGATGGGAGCTACTGGAGATTATTTACCAGAAAAAAATACATATATATATATATATATATATATATATATATATATATATATATATATATATATACAGTGCGGAAAAAAAGTTTGGACTTACCCTAATAATTTGGTAGCATTCAGGTTTTATGGAAAACGCACGAACAGGTCGATTTAGTTTTTTCTGTTTCCTACATTTTGACCAAATTATTTTGTTCTTCTAATGACGTCATCGTCATTTTTCCGAAATGACAGTATATAGCATGCGATACATCATTTGAAAGCTCTTGCTTCACTTAGTATATTTCTAGGTTTTTATGCGATTCTGTACCTTCATTTCAAAATGGCGGCGGTAAAATTGTGAAAATTATTTTTAATTGACTCCCAGTAAAAGAATAACTCTTTCTCGATTTATCAGAAAAAAAACAATAAATCATCATACTCAGAAAATACTTAGGCTTTATCATTCGATTCCTATCCTTATATTAAGTTTCTTGGCCTGAGCTTGTTTTTTAATTCCATGGAGAAAAACGAAATTCGATATATCAATTAAGTGGTTTATTTTCTGACCTGTTATGTTTTATTCAATTTAAAATTCTTGGGGGTAGGAGGTCACTTAGAGTTTTTCTCTAGGTTTCAATAATGAGAAACTTCTTTACGCTTTTTGACAACACTAAAATCCTTACTATTGAGGAAAATAACACACAAAGAACCTTCTTAGAAAAGCTGGAAATAAATTTAGACAAAAATTCAATCAACTCAAGAACACATTTAGATAGCTTTATTCACACATCAAAATCTTTTTCAATAATAAAATCACAATTCTACTTCCACTTTCCCTTGTTTTTGTTCATGTTTTTTCAACCCTTGTTTGGAAATTGATTTTCATCTTGGAAATATAATAGATAATGTTTGCGGAGATCATAAAATTGTTCAGTATTTTTGTTAGAGAACTTTGACCGGAAAGTCAGATGTTTCATACCCTTCATCCTGTAAACACAAATAATACATGAAAACTGTCTATCCATATACGATCTTCTTGCATACTCTGCCACTCACAGTTTAACCAGTGAATTATAATAACGTTAAATGCTTTGTTGCTATAGGGGTCCGAAATTAAGATCGTAGCGCCGGAACGGCTAATATCGGTACTAGAGCATGGGAGATTAGCTGTTTGTTTACATTGGTTGTAATGGTATTTACGTTCATTTCGTTTTGAGTTTTCGAACGTTTATCGTCGTAATTTGTGTTTTTTTTTGGACTTTGTATTTTCCTGTGATATATTATGTTTGGATTGAGGATAATTTTATCTCTGTTCAACAGTAGATAACCTAACTACATCAATTTGAAATTTACACTGAGTTTTTATCATTGAACATGAAAATCAATAATAAAATAAAGTAGAGGACGAATAAATTAATTGGTTGAAGGAACTATGTATACCTCATGAAAAGGCATGAAAAGGCTGTATGATAGAACACCTATTTATTTAAAAAATAAAAAAACTTTCAAAAGTTTCAAGAAAACATCTCTGACATGTCTACTTTCATTACGAACTGAAGAATTTTTGAGTATAATGGACAAAACTGAGTACTTACCAGCTAAACTGAAAGAAACAACATGAAATAAAAGAAGAATTAATATGAATACTCTGCTTGAATGGTTTGAACGTAATGAGTTATTATATTTTTTGTATTTTCCTAACGTATAATAGCTATCCTAAAAGTACAGTGGACTTCTGAGAATCTGTTTTTTTTGATAGAATCTCTGTTTTCCTGATTATATAATTGAATATTTTAGTTTTTACCTAGCTATAGAGTCCAGATTTATTTCATATTCTTGATGTTATAATAAACTGTTATTTTGGTTGTGCAAATAAACATCATTTGTTATTATTATTTCAATAGTATCTCTGGTTGTTTCATGAAAGAAAATACAATAATCTAGAATCGCTGGATGATGACCCAGGTTCAGATTTCGATAAAAGTGGAAGATTTTTCGTTGGAATAGCATTGCACTTCAAAAACTCTACGTTTTCGGTTAGCTGAAAATTGCACATCATTAGTTGGTATAATTCTATATAGAAAAATCCACGAACTTACTGCAGGGAAAATAATCATTCTCAGTAAACTGTAAAGAACAACTCTCTTATGTTCAGACATTTTTTTTCAATCTTCAAGTTATGAATCCACACCTTTCTTCTGTCCATCATTTCCTTGTTTCCCAACTTTGTTTGGAATGCAACTTTGAATTGTCCAGCTTTCGGAAAGGTATGTAAGCTATATTCGGTTTTTTTGTGCCGAATATGAACAATAGAATACACAACAATAGTGATTAATCTCTTCTGAACGTTTGTAAACGATCCAAAATACAATTAAAACTCAACAACTTCTCATATAAAATACACGTAAACAGATGTAAACAAAGCAATCTATCTCCCATGCTCTAGTAATATTCGACACCGGTAGGGGGCGTATCGCTTATTATGTTTTCCCTACAGTCAATCCATAATGAATTTTCACTTGAGTTTATACGTAAGTTACAATTGTTTTCAATGTTTGATGTATTTGTGAAACCATTTGTTTGTATTTTAGATAATAAATTTTGAATTGAATTGGCTAATCGCCGAAACGCGTAAAGAAGTTTCTCATTATTGAAACCTAGAGAAAAACTCTCTTCAACATCGAACAAATGTCGTTAATCGTGGTCCAGGCAGTCCAAAAAGGATGAAAAAATTTCCCCCGCACTTGACTTTTGACTTTCATTGCGCTACAAAAGTCTATCATTTTTGGGGAAGATATGACTATAAAAACGAAAGGTGTTTTGGATTAATTGGTAGTGATTAAGTTCCATTCGCTATATAATATGTATTAAATAGCAGGCACCTCGGAGTTAAATAATTAACTAAGTTTGAAAGTAATTAAGTGAAAAAAATAAATTGAGGATTAAGGATTGAGGAATGGTAATAACATTGTAATCAGTTTTGAGTTTTGTTGTTTATTAAGAAGCAACGCAGATCCCAAGTTTCAGCTGAAACTGATAATATTTCGGAGAAAAAAACTATATATATATATATATATATATATATATATATAGAGGATGTTAGGCACATGAACCATCAAAGTTTTCCTGAAGATTGTTGGGGTCAATAGAGAGTTTTTGCACCTTACGATAACTGAATACGCTAAACGTTAAACGTTAATTTTTAGTGATTAGCGTTTACCGGGCTCAATAACGTATAGCGGGCCCGCTATTTCACGGGATTTATCGTAGTGTTTTATCGTACCGTTAAAGCCAGCTGTTAACTGTAAACAATTAAAACATAACCTAAGTTGGAAGTGTATGCTACGTTTATATTCAAAGCGTGATTAGATTTTTTGCTTGAAATTTTCTTCAATATGGATAAAAAACGTTTGAGATTCACCCTTAATGATGAAATAGTGTTATTAAAAGAAGTTCTAAGTGAAAACCCTTTTGAAGATAATGGAAAGTGGAATGATATTCAAGAAAAGGTTACTGATCAAACATCCAAAAGCTTTTCTATTCGTTGTCTCAAAGAACACCTACAATATTTGTTAGCTTCTTTTAAAAAGAAGGACAACATAAATAAAAAAAAATCTGGAACCGAAGAGGAATATAACGACCTAATGGTACTCTTGCAAAATGACCTCGATTTATCCAACGAATTTATGTCGAAGAAATGTCCTAAGACAATCTCCAAAAAAACACCTAATCCGGGGGTATCAGCAAGAAACGAAAGTCTACTTCTGGTACAAACAAATGCAAATAATGAACATTCAAGCGTCGAATTGGATGCTTGTGTTTTTGACATTGATTTGATCAATAATTATGAAGATGCTGAACAATCTACCAGTTTCACAGTGATTGCCGATGAAACTGTGCCGGCAATCGATCCTCCGATCACCAATGGCAGGTCCAGGCAACCAAACCAAAGAGTTCCTGTTGATGCACCTCTTTTGTCAAGTAATCCGAGGAAAAGAACTCCTATGTTAGAATATCTAAGAGAAAAGCAGGAAAACGAAAAATTAATGAAAAAAGAAGAGCTTGCAAATCAATGCAAAAAGTTGCGTTTGGAGGAAACAGCCCTTGAACTAGAGAAGGATAAGCTGCAATTTGAGAGGGAGAAACTTGAATTCGAAACGAGGAAATTTGAAAGGGATTGTGAAGAAAGAGGGAAAAGACTGACTTTAGAGATTGAAGAAAAAAGAGAGAGGCTACACGGAGATAGAGAGCAACGACAAATGTTTTTATAAATATTCAAATTCAACGTGTTAAAAGAATCATAAAATAACTGAAAGTGACATTTATTTATCCTCAAGACTCTTCAAAACTTCCAGAATCTTACCTTAATAGTTAAACTAGTTTCATTTTGGGTCTTAGCTTAGTTTTGAAATAGTATGTTCCAGTGTTATTAAAAATACTGATATTTAAAATAAAAACACTTGGCTTTAAGTTTCACAAATATATTGAATAAAAATTAACAATTACATTAGTCAACTAGTTTCGGGTTATGGGCCCATTATCAAGACTGATCAGTCTTGATAATGGGCCCATAACCCGAAACTAGTTGACTAATGTAATTGTTAATTTTTATTCAATATATTTGTGAAACTTAAAGCCAAGTGTTTTTATTTTAAATATCAGTATTTAATCATGTTTCACCAAGTGATAAGCGAAACTTCAATATTAGTTATTAAAAATGTTTATATTACAATGCTAACTAATTATAGGATTAAAATTTTCAAACTTAAAGAAGAAATGAAATAATAGGTACGTAGAAAATAGTTTTATTAATAGTCTAACTATTTAACAATAGTATAAGATTTTAAGAAATTCATGAAGTTACAAAACCAAATAATAACAAATTTACTTAAGGAATCGTAAGTAATCTATGCCATCACATTAAATATTGCTCAAGTGATACTGGTTCGACATCAAAATACATGGAGCACTGACTTCCATATAGGCAAGTATGGCAGTTGGTTAGTAAACCACCTACTTTATACATTTTGCCTAAATCTTGTAAAAGCAATTTTTGGTTTTTCTTGAAGTCAAGAAACGCAAATTCGTTTACAATCTTCCCGAATGCCCACTCAACTCCTTGTCTTAAAGGGCTCATCGACCTGTTGAACATCAACTGTTCATGTGTTAAATTCCTGCTGGAAAAGGGGCAAATCAACAATTCTCTAATAGGGTATGCTGGATCTCCATACAGAACATACTTGTTTTCATCGTTAAATTTGACTTTTTCGATGAGTTGGTTGTACAAGTTTGTTTCTCGTAGAATTCCGGCATCGTGCCTTACTCCTTTGAACGGCCCCAACAGACTAGTAATAATGCCATCAGGACACACGACGGATTGGTACTTTAGACAGTGATACCTTTTGTGCCCAGAAAAGTACTCATGTTGATCTTTTGAAGGTCTACAAATGGCTCTAGGGGTTCCGTCGATGAATCCCCAACAATTATGAATAGGAGATCCTTTCTTTATCAATGATTTTGCATAAACTTGCAACTTCTGTTCAATTAACCATTGGAGGTTTCTCAAATCATTCAACAAGTATCCCTTGCTTTCAAAAACTATTCTCATTACATGATTGCTGATTGTTGATATATACGGCGATGACAGCCCGAACAAAGGCTCAATATCGGAAAGTCTGTTAGGGTAACACAGACGTCTCAGTAAAATACATAAACCCACCGTACCAGAAACAGAGTACCTGTGATTGGTTGAAATCACTTCAGGTATATTCAACAGTTCTACGAGTTTTACTATGTCGTTTTTATTAAAACGGAAGAGCGCATAGCATTCTCGATCAGATAGATGTTCGATATCAAATGATCCATACCTCTCACTTCTGTTTTCCGGAGCTTTTCTTTCGTTCATCTCTTGAATAAAAACACAGTCTTCTAGTTCTTGATCAGTTATAGCTCCTAAAGCTGATAAAGTTAAAATGTCCTCCATAACTACAAAAGCAATCGCAACCAAGTATATTAAACAATTCTAACCTCTAAGAATTGAAAAATGCAACACCTCAGCTCCATTTTACGTTTAGTGTTAGCGTTAAACGTAATTTTTACGGAGATGCAAAAACTCTAAATTAGGTGCTCTTACGTTAAACGCCAAACGCTCTTACGTTAAACGCCAAACGCTATTTTTTAGCGTTTGCGTTTAACGGGATTTTCACGAAGATGCAAAAACTCTCTTTATGTACGTCATAGCTATGTTTCCACCCTTGGTTCTGGGTCCTAAGACTCGATTAAGGAGATATAATTTTTTCTCAAATTATACAAAATCCCGCCTTCAAACCCACGCAAGTTTCATATTAATGGCTGTCAAAGAACAATTTTTGAAAAAATATTCTGTAGTGTATGGTTGTTCAAATAGTTAATAGTTTTTGTTCTAATTGATAGTATTAAAGGGACATACGAGGATTTGTGTTCCACAAAATTATTGGTTTTGTAAAAATAAATCATTTTTAAAATTCAACGTTGAAGAAAAAACAACAATTGAGAGCTTCATTTCTTCCACAAACGTTTCTACTTGATGATTTTTCTAACGGTATGCTACACGTTGTTAAAAAAAAACTTCTTACGGATATTTCTTCAGAAGGACGGAAATCCTTTTTCCAATTTGGTGAGAAAAATAATTTCAATTTTATGATCGTTTATTAGTACAAAAGTTGAACTACTAACAATAATTAAATATCTGCTCTATTTTTTCACATTTTGTTCAAAAAAAATATATTTTAACAAATAACTAGCTGTTTTAAGTGAGAAAGGTGTATCGGGCTTCCATTAGAAACAGGGGAGAACAGCTCGAGCAAAATTTGTGAATAGAGAACAGACATAAAATTATTGTTAGGAGTTAAACTTCTGTTCAAATAAAGGATAATAAAAATAAAATTATTTTTCTGACCAAGTATGAACGTCCTTGTGAAGGAATATCTGTAATTTGAAGCAGAAATGTTTTGTTTTAATCAATGTGTAGCATACCGTTAGAAAGGTCATCAAGTAGAGAAGTTTTTCGAACAAAATGAGGCTCTCATTTGAACAAGCTTAGATCATAAAATATTTTAAAACATATTATATTTCTCAGACAGGCATTAGTAAAAAACTGAAACGAAGGTTTAAGGGATTTTGGGTAATTTGAGAAGAAAATTTTTTTAAAATTATATCTTCTTAACCGTGAGTCTTAGGGCCCCCAACAAGATCCCAAAATATTTTGATGATTCATGTGTCGAACAATAACATCTATATATATATATATATATATATATATATATATATATATATATATATATATATATATGTGTGTTTCTATATATATATATATATATATATATATATATATATATATATATATATATATATATATATATATATATATATATATATATATATATATCAAAAATCCGCAACTCCCGCAACTTACTGTTGACTTTCGATACAGTTCAATAGACAATCATTTTCGGGAAAAATATGAACAATAATACTAAATACTATCATGTAAGTTGATAGTTTGTAACATGAAAACTCAATTAATTTTCTTACAAAGTGAGATAGTTCTGATGAGTTTCAAAAAAACAAACAAGTTTATTATGAATTTTAGTAAAATACTTGGAACATATTCATTCGGAAAAGAAGTAAAAGTTTTTTGTCTTCCACTATCTTCGTTACTCTTGTGACCATAATGAGAAAATCAAATTTTCCGTAGAGATGAAAAGTGAATTTCTGATATCGGAAAAATAGAAATATCTCCCCATTATTTATTAAGAAATACGAGAGCATCGTCTGAAGATATTTATGGCCTGCCTTTTTCTGATGTAACTTTTTGTTACTACGTGCAGATAAGTTTCAAATTTAACGTCAGTATCTCCATTCTTTGGTTACCTGAAACACATTTCCATTCAATCTTGTAAGCCATCAACCAAACAAGATCGATATCGGTAAAATAAAATTTTTATTGGTTGAATAATGTGCTCGCCTACGTATACTGAGAGGATAATAAAATACTAGTGGTAGATATCAATTTAATTTCCCGACCTTGCTCCACAATAATAAATCGCTAATGATGGCGGCCAAATCCTGTACATGTAGTACTTGAACAGTTTCTTCACTGAATATCACATAAAGATATATAGGGGCTATGAATTCAATATGAATAACTGGAAATGTATCTATGCAGCTTAAATTAAGAACCGTTGAGAATTGCAATTAATAGTTTTGTACATATAATTGGCACCACTGTTTAATACTAGACTGTGAATTTGACAAAGGATAGTGAGAAGAAGAGAAAGAATGATAAAAATATAATAATTATATTATATTTCTATTGAAATAACCCCAAATTTGATGTGCAATTGACAACTAAACAATTTGAGGTTAAGCATTTCCTAAATAGGGGAGACCGGGTACGAAAGTAACGGCGGGTCGAAAGTAACAAATGCTCTGTAGGTTTAATGAATTGACAAAACACCACTTAGCTGCTGTCAGGTGATAGCCAGTGGTGCCACCTTCAGTTGCATTCAACCGCCGCTCGCGCCACGCACTGTTAGATCGTGTGAGAGGACGCTACGTGATTTCACAAATCGAAAGTAAATTTTTTGACGTTTACTTATTTAATGTTTATGTAGTATTAAAGGAATGATATTAATCCGACTATTTGCATATAGATACTCGATTAGATTGATTTTGCAGTGCTTAAATTCGTTTTTGTCTAGCATGTTCCGTTTCAAGGTTATCTTTCATGTTCTAACAAAAATGCTGTGGGGTACAAAAGTAACGCAGCCATATGGGTACATAAGTAACATGTTACTTTTGTCCCCGTATTGATTTACTCTAAGTAAACTTTTTATGTGTGTGTGTCTATTTTAACAAAATGCTGCGACAACGCATAATAACCACCGCACGAATAACAACTAACATGGAAGTCTATCGAAAAGCGGCTGAAGAGCATTTTAATGATGGTGAAAAAAATTAGAGCATGGCACAAAAAATTTAATGTCTGCCATGTCACATTGCATAGATATATAAAAAAAATTTATGCTAGAAATACTAGCGCAGTTGTAGACAAAGAAAATAAATTTGACGACGAAGATCGAATTTTGCATTCGAAACAATGTAAACTTTGCTCATTCAGTCGACTATTGTTAAAATTTTCTAAACAAACGAGGTAGAAGCACCTCGTTTGTTTAGAAAATTTTAACAATAGTCGACTGAATGAGCAAAGTTTACATTGTTTCGAATACAAAATGTGGTCTCATAGATAATGAATGCGTCAATGAATTATGTGTGCCATAATTGCGAGTCTGAATAGAGAAGACCGATTTTCCAATAAATATTTGTTTGATCAAATATGTCATATCATATTCATTACAAACCCCTTTGCCCTGTTACTTTCGACCCACAACGTGTTACTTTCGGCCCGCCAACGTGGTCGAAAGTAACAAATGAAAATTTTTTTAAAAGTTTCTGTGATTCATGCAAAATACACAATTATAAGGTAATTTAAGATGCTAATGTATAGAACAAATACGGAATTTATGTATGGCTATATCAATTTCACCGAAATAATAACACCTAACGAAAAACCAAGGCGAAAGTACAAAATGTTACTTTTGTACCCGGTCTCCCCTACATCATGTTTGATGAAAAAAGAAAAATAGAATCTGAACTAGTTGATCCGTTCCGTCTTCTCACATATAAACAAATCTTGTTGAACGTACATTGATATAAAAAACGTCTGAGAAAACTCACAGCAGGCCTGTCGACTCTGAGTTTTGAACCCGGGATCACGCGAATGCTAGTTCTTAGACAGTCGGCTAAATAGCTGGGTAAAAATTGAAAAAAATTCAAGTCTTACACCCGAATAAATTAAGCGTTGCTGCGAAAACACCAAAGGGTCATTCACTCAGAGTAACTTGCTGGCTTCAACAATGATAAGGAGCAAATAGTTTTTTTCTTCAATAATATGGAGAAATTCTCATTTTGTCTATACTATTAATATGTTTCCTTAAATCAGGCGATTATCATGGAATGAATCTATATGGTATAATATCGTGCCCCTTTTAATTTGGTTTTTAGTGGTATTTTCTTTGTAAATCATAGACTATTGCAGCGTATTGAAAGTAAATTTGAATGAAGTTTAATAAAGGTTAAAGGGAACTCAGCAATGGCATCAAATGTGGGATCTTTTGAGCCATACCAATATATTTTGACAATCATTGCTGTCTTTTTCAAGGCTCAAAATACAAAAAACTATGTACCAAAGTACACTTTAAAGCTTTTTCACTGATGAATAACTATAAGTAGTTAGAAATCTTGAAAGTGTAGTTTTTACATATTTAGTTTTTCGTTTTATATATATATATATATATATATATATATATATATATATATATATATATAATGAATGAATGAATGAACGGATTTCAACAACGTTGATCTCGTTGGAAGAAGCATTTATTGCTCCATCAAACCCATCATATTTGTGATATGTCAAATTTCCTAGAGCGCGTTTTTTGATATAATAACAGAAAATTGCCAAATTCTCTCATAATTTGAATGCCATAACCTAATTTTCTTGTCATAGAAATATAGTGTATTTTCATCAAAATAGGCTAGTGAAAATCGTATTGCGATATCTTATTCCAAGCCTAAAATATCGAAGAAAGAAAATTCAGTTATCATATATTTTTAAGAAGACACCGTTACACCGATATTTCATTTTTATTCATTCATCTTTTTCCAAGAGTCAGTGATAAAATTGCATTATTTCATGATTTTTTAATAAAAGTACCTATTCCCAGTTAGAAAAATTTCAAAAAAAAACTTATAGGAGCATAATAGTCAATGTAATAATATGCAAGTGCAAGGTAGTCAGAATACATAAATGTCCAAAATCATTTATATTTATGTATATATATATATATATATATATATATATATATATATATATATATATATATATATATATATATATATATATATAATTATATATATATATATATATATATATATATATATATATATATAATTATATATATATATATATATATATATATATATATATATATATATATATATATATATATATATATATATATAATATATATATATATCAGCTGGTCTTTCCTTGGCAATTACAGGTCATTTGAGATAGAAAAATGACTTTATCAAACAGTTTCCATTTCTTCATAAAATTTGTGAACCTCCAAACTTGATCAAAAGTTTGATTAAACAAGAAAGGCTTTTGGATTTAGCCATCATCTCTATTGAATCTGAAGTCTCTGAGAAAATTGATTTCACCGATGACAAATATACTTCTTAGAAAGCCTTCTTCTTTCGGTGCCGTACCCGGTTTCGGGAGTAGGTGACCTCTCTACAACTATACTTGTTATGCGTGATACAATGATACACAAATAATATATATATATATATATATATATATATATATATATATATATATATATATATATATATATATATAAATATATATATATATATATATATATATATATATATATATATATATATATATATACACACGGCGCTCTACGCTATTTTTTTCTTTTCTAAATGTAAAACCTTTAGACAATTGTTACAGTTATACTCCATTCCATTAATATCAATGAATTCTTTGTTTAATACTTCATAATTTCTGCAATAAAAAACTTTTGGAATTTATTTACTCATACAAAGTTGAGAAGTTTCGAAAAAAAAATTTTAATCGGATATATTATTATTACGCTATACTTTATGATCACAAAAGATTCAACATTTTCTTAATATAATTTTCCTCTTTTTCAAACGATACACCAAGCGGAAAAAATATTAGGGAAGCTGAAAAACTTATTTTGGTCAATAAGTTATTACAGAAAAATCAGTAGAATGTTATGTGGATACCTAGTTACGGTATTGAGTTACATACATTTTATAGAATAATCAAATACTTATAATAATATTGGATGTATTTGTTCGTTACTTTGTGATAAAACATTTTAACTTGAAAAAAACAATATACTTTGTTTTTTATCACAATTTTTATTCAAATATTTACGACTGCAGTTTCATAGTGCTACTATATTTTCAAGCAAAACATTTTAGTATTATTAAACTGCAGTGGCATTTGAATAAAAATAGTGATAAAGAACAGTGTATAATGTTTCTCATTTATACTTAAAATAATAGCCTTCAAAATGAAGCAAGAATGCTAATTTAATGAATCATTCGACCCAATTGTAATTAATATAAATCAGTGACAACATGTTCCCAATAATATATGAACACCCTTGGACAAATTAAACACTAAGTTTAGCTTACAGAAGGGTCATTCAAAATAATTTGCAAATGTAATTAGCTGTAAAAATCTCGTGAACACAGACCGTAAACATTTGTGAAATTACGGAGGTTAATTGATTCTTGAAAGGAAATTGGCCGCGCCGGCTTCAGAGAAGACTACAGAGATACCTTCTGGATTCTTCACCGCGCCCTGTAAACTTTATAGAGTTGCTAAACTAGATTGAATTTTAAGGCCCATCAATTTATGAAACGGAAATATAACTATTAGCTGCTAAGGAATGTCACCGTTTAGAGTGACACATTGCTAGGTCACTTGATGTTACATTAACTGGCATCGCATATAATCCAATCACTATTCTTCAGAATATCTTTTCCTAGTACCTAGTCCGATCAATCTAGACCAAAAAGTGAGAGTGAAGGTGCATAAAATCACAACAAGCTGAAAATGAGTAGAGTTGTTCAAAACATAATTATTTAAAAAAAATTCAAGTTCCCCAAGATTTCCGTGAATGAAAAAAATTTTACTCTAAGTCACAGATCAAAAAAATGAGTTTTTCACGATTTTCAGCAAAATGGTAAGTTTTATCATGAAAGTACCACAAACAAAAATTGTAGAACATAAAATTGTCTATAAAAAATATAGGAATACTTTTTTCCTACGAGCATTTCTGAGATATAACGATTTAGAAAGTTGTAAAAGTTGTTATCGTCATAATATGTATGAGTACGCCACGTATATACATCTCTAGAGTTGTTATATATGTTGTAATTTTTTTCTATCGGTTATTGTAACTTATACTTAAAATATAAAATATACATAAGTAAAACAAGCTTATAACTATTGTTGTTGGTGAAGATGTAGACTTACTCGTATTACTCACTGCTCGAAAGCCAACTGAAAAAACTATTTTCTTCTTAAAACCAGGAAAAGCTCAACATCAATCGGATATATATTCATCAAAAAATTTATCTACTTTTGTTAAGTGTCAAAATTATGTGCTATTTTTACAAGCAATAACTGGCTGTGACACGACATCTGCATTTTACAGGAAGGGTAAAACAGCAGTTTTAAAAATGTTTGAAAAACAAGATTTAGTACAATGTGCTGAAGTTTTTAAAGAGTGATTCAACTAAACAAGAAGTTATCACCAACGGCATCCGCTTTCTGCTTTCTATGTACGGAGCTCCTAAAAAAACAACCTGTTCAGATAAGCATCGATATTTCGTTAAAAATACTTAAAATAGAAAACAAGTTCAATCAGCTTCTCCTCCTCCAACCTCAGTTGTTCCACATCAACATCTTTTTGGGGTATATTACCAAGTTCAAGTGTGACTTGGGTATCAACTAGATACTAGACCCTACAGACTGGGTTGGAAGTTAGTCAACAATACATTAGAGCCAGTTCAAACTTTACTTCCATCTGCGTCGGAAAAACTGCTGAACATAATTGTTTGCAACTGCAAAATGGAATGCAGTGCTAAATGTGGTTGCGAAAAAGTCGGACTGTTTTGTTCACTGGAATGTACAAATTGTCAAGGCTGGTCGTGCTCTAATGTTGAATCACCAACAGTAGAGAAATCGTTTGATTCCAACGAAGTGTCAATGCCATACATCGCTATTGACGCAATTTACTTACACCCAGAATGAAGATGAAGGAGAAACAGAAGAAGAAGAACAAGAAGAAATTGAAGGTTACGAATCAGATGAATGAACTTCATCACTTTTTTTTAATATACATGGCTTTTAACTTCTCCAATCTTCGAAAATTTCCTTTATTTTGCAATAGTTTCAAATTAAACAGGATCACAACTGACCCGTGGAGTAGGCCTATGGGGAAACCACGCCGAAAAAAACGCGCTAACTACACTACCTCATAGGTAGCGTGGAAACGTGTGCATATTATGACGATAACAACTTTTACAACTTTTTGAATCGTTGTATCTCAGAAAAATTTCTGTCTAGTATTTTTATATGATGAGACTTACCGTTTTGCTGAAAATCGTGAAAACACATTTTTTCTACAAACGTCAAAAAATGACAAGGTTCGCGCATTGACAACAATATGCGAGTTGGAATACTATCCATTTTTGATTTGCAAGCAACTGCCGTAGAGGTGACAGCATTTGATCCTGAAATTTCACAGTCTAAAATTTTATTTGATATTTGAATTTTATTGTTGATAGAATCTTCCACGTATCCTTCGGCCACAGTCGAAGATTTCCATCCTCCATGTCGCTTCAAAACACATATATCGGCCCCCGTATTAGCAAGGAGTGTGAATGATGTTCTCCGAAAACAATGGCCCGTGTAGGCATCAGGATATGGTAATTTTAGGTGTTTTGCTAAAACAACCTACCTCAACCAACAAATAGGGTTCATCATCTGCCTCTCTTATGAATTTTTCAACTTCCTCTCTAGTCAATACCTTAGATTTCTTAGGATGGTTTCCAACTGACAATTTTTTCAAATATGGAACCAACTTGGTGAATTTCTGAAAATCCACGTTTTCTTTAACATTTAGTGTTGCTTTCAACATAGAATATATTGCCCATAACGTGGAAGACTTCAGCTTCTTAGACTTCTCTGCAAAATATGCCAACAGCACATTTTTTTTTGGTTCACACCATTCTTTAAATTGCTGATATGTATTTTCATACTGGCGCCTCGATTTCTCCGGTAAAAGATTTGAAATTACTGAATTGGCCGCATCTGTCAAGTTAGGTGGTGTACTGCTTACTTCATCGTCGCTCGAAATTTCCATTATTTTACAGTTATAAATATCACGCACGAAATTGACGCGAATAAAAAGTCACTCCAAAATAATTATCAAGAACTGTCACTTTGAAATAATTGTCAACAAATGCCATTTTATTTCCATAGTTACAGTAATTACTTGATTTGGAAAAACAGTTTAAGCCAGTTCAATACTATTTTTCATATTATATAAGCATGTTACGTATTTTAGAGCAATATTTATGACGTTTGTAGAAAAAATTTTGTTTGCATCTCATGCGCGAAATACTTTGGTGAACTCGACCATTTTTTTTCAGTTCTCGATCACCAAAGTAGCATTTCGCGCACTAGATACAAAAATAACTATTTTCGAACTTTGACCTCGCGTAAAATTTTTTTCATACATGGAAATTATGGGGAACTTGAAATTTTTATTTATAATTATGTTTTGAACAATTTTACTGATTTTCAGCTTGTTAGAATTTTATGCACTTTCGAATATATAGATGGACCGGAGTATAGTTTATATTGCCGTTTGGTTGAATGAGCTTGTCTTTCTTGAGAGGAGAAATAGTTTGTCTTTACAATATAATTCGTATGGAACAGAATTGTCGACTGCAATATTTCAAGGAATAAATTGAAGATAATTAAAATTGTTCTCTCAATAATGAAACTATATTTATTGATAATATGAAGTGCACAAGGAAAATCCTTCAATAATTTAAAAATTATCAAAAAACAATCTTTCAAGTGACCTGGTCATATGTATTCTGTGACGCGAAATCTGCATTTACAATGCAACGGTGAATCATTGAAAACGACTGTAAATCTGCATACAGCATGAAAATTCTTCAATAGTATAAAAATGTTCACTTTATGTAATTATTGAAGAATTTTTCTTGTTCACTCTATGTGATATATAAAATTGACTATAGTTAACAATATTTTTCATGAATTGATTGTTAGTCATGAAAGAGACAGGTGAAATTATAACACATTCACAAATGTTAATCACATTACAGTTATATACAAGTTAATTATTCCTTCAATTAAAAATTATATAGGGGAGACCGGGTACAAAAGTAACATTTTGTACTTTCGCCTTGGTTTCTCGTTAGGTGTTATTATTTTGGTGAAATTGATTTAGCCATACATAAATTCCGTTTACGTTCTATACATTAGCATCTTAAATTACCTTATTATTGTGTATTTTGCATGAATCACAGAAACTTAAAAAAAAAATGTCATTTGTTACTTTCGACCACGTTGGCGGGCCGAAAGTAACACGTTGTGGGTCGAAAGTAACAGAGCAAAGAGGTTTGTAATGAATATGATATGACATATTTAATCAAACAAATATTTATTGGAAAATTCAGTGTCAGTCTTCTCTATTCAGACTCGCAATTACGGCACACATAATTCATTGATGCATTTAGTACCTATGAGATCACATTTTGCATTCGAAACAATGTAAACTTTGCTCATTCAGTCGACTATTGCTGAAATTTTCTTAACAAACGAGGTAGAAGCAATCTTCGTCGTCAAATTTATTTTCCTTGTCTACAACTGCGCTAGTATTTCAGGCTTAAATTTTTTTTATATATCTATGCAATGTAACATGGCAGACATTCAATTTTTTTGTCATGGCTCTAATTTTTCACCATCATTAAAATGCTCTTCAGCCGCTTTTCTATAGACTTCCATGTTAGTTGTTATTCGTGCGGTGGTTATTATGCGTTGTCGCGGCATTTTGTTGAAATAAACACAAACACATAAAACGTTTACTTAGAGTGAATCAATATGGGGACAAAAGTAACATGTTACTTATGTTCCCATAGGGCTGCGTTTCTTTTGTACCCTACAGCATTTTTGTTAGAACATGAAAGATAACCTTGAAACGGAACATGCTAGACAAAAACGAATTTAAGCACTGTAAAATCAATCTCATTGAGTAACAATATGCAAATATTCAGATAAATATCATACCTTCAATACTACATAAACATTAAATAAGTAAACATCAAAAAATTTATTTTTGATTTGTGAAATAACGTAGCGTCCTCTCACACGATCTAACAGTGCCTGGCTCGAGCGGCGATCGAATGCAACTGAAGGTGGCGCCACTGGCTATCACCTGACAGCAGCTAAGTGGTATTTTGACAATTCTTTAAACCTACAGAGCATTTGTTACTTTCGACCCGCCGTTACTTTTGTACCCGGTCTCCCCTACTAATGGTGCAAGATGAAGAAACTCCTTAAACGCCACATTTTCTGAGTCTTCTCTTCCTCTTTTATCGATAGAACTATTTTCTCTGTTGAAATAGCGATTGGTCCTAATATTTTAAACTTAAAATTTTTTTTAGCAAAATGTTCCTGTTGATTAAAATTTTTCATTAACCCACGAAGAAAATACCTCCACTACTCTTGACTATTCGGCTGATCTCAGATTCGCACTGGCCATCTCGTGAGATGAAGTTTGAGTTTTCTCATGCTGAAAAAAAAACAACAAACGGCATATTGTGTTATTCTATGAATGATAATGATGAAGGAAAAAGCTGTCATTTAGAGGTAGTCATATTTGGGAGTAAGAGGTCGAAAATATTAAAACTTCAGATATCACAGAAAATATGTTGAAACAATGACCTCACAGTTCAAAAAATTTGAGAAACTTCTTTATTTCACTAGGGACCAACAGTATAACACTAGTTCCGAATAAATGATGAGCTTATTAACATTTTACATAACTCAACTGATTAATTATTCGAACTAATAAATTTCAAGGATATACAGAATCATCCATACCTAACCCAGGATTCGAACCCAGTACGCCTGCTTCACAAACGCTCACTTAACGTGTACTCAAGAATAAGACGTGGGTAAAAGTTTATTCAAAAGTGAGCGAACTCAGTTCATTGTGAAGAGAAAAAACTATTGGGAGAAACAATATGTATTACTCATAATTAAAAATAGTGTTATATCGAAATGTGTGCAAAGCAGTAGGTACACAGGTAACAAACTCAGGGACAGAATTATATGGACGTTCTATGTATTAGCAGAAGTTTATCAAATATTTACAGACACATAAAAAGTTCTTTTCTTAACATGTGAAAATGTTGTACTATTACATCATTATCCTGGAAAAATAATGATCAGAAAATTTTCATATTGGGTACACACAGTTATTTGATTTGAAACTATTTCAACTAATAATTTTTGTACACTTTCCTTGTAAAAAAAAAGAAATTATTGAGTTTCTTACTTACAGAAATAGTAACGAATTCAAAATTATTACTCAGAAATCAATGGATATAGCATAAATATGATGGATCTTCAGAGAATACATTTAAATATACAGAAACAAAAACAACAGAAGCTGTTTCCTCAACAATGATGGTATAAATATTAAAATTCTTGGGCTGGAATGTTATCTTGATGTTGGTGTGCAGCGAGAGAGAATATACGTCAGTCTTATCTGACCGTGCTCGCTGAGACCGGTAGTACAACTGCCGGATGTAGGCAGTATCGAAAAATCATTTAAAATTTTCATTAATTCTCCCAATTTCTGTTACATTTACAAAATTAGTAGATTAGAGCCTTAGAGCTTAGATATTACATATCAAAAAACGCCATATACTCATATTTAATCATATTTTCATCCAAAATTGTAGAAAGATTATATATATATATATATATATATATATATATATTTATATATATATATATATATATATATATATATATATATATATATATATATATATATATATTATTTATTTGAATTGTTGTTGCCTATGATCTATTTTTAATCTCTTGATAATTATTAGCAATAACAGGCTGGTTGAATCTTAAAAAACTCGATTTTATTAAAAAGTTGATGTTTCACTACGACATTCGAAAAAATTGAAATTTCTTTGACATTTATTGATTTGAAAAAACCTGAATAGACAAAGACGACTTTATTTATTATGTGCTAATCAGTCCAATATAAACATTCAAAATTGTTATCATCAGAAGGTAAGGGAAACTACAGAAACCTTTACCCACGTAATGTTCGAAAAAAATAATAATATGTTACTATTTATCTAACAACAAAGAAATTAGTCGCGGGAAAATATTGAAAAAGTAGAGCAGAATTATCGGTATAGAACGCTCATATAGAAGCAGCCGTTGACACGTGTTTCGGACTCTTTGGTCCTCATCAGAACGGCGTAGCTAAGTATTGGATTGAAAATTTGGAGATGAAAATAGTAACAACAATAATAACAGAGGATTTTATTTGTTATACTATTTTCATCTCCAAATTTTCAATCCAATACTTAGCTACGCTGTTCTGATGAGGACCAAAGAGTCCGAAACACGTGTCAACGGCTGCTTCCATATGAGCGTTCTATACCGATAATTCTGCTCTACTTTTTCAATATTTTCCCGCGACTAATTTCTTTGTTGTTAGATAAATAGTAACCTATTATTATTTTTTTCGAACATTACGTGGGTAAAGGTTTCTGTAGTTTCCCTTACCTTCTGATGATAACAATTTTGAATGTTTATATTGGACTGATTAGCACATAATAAATAAAGTCGTCTTTGTCTATTCAGGTTTTTTCAAATCAATAAATGTCAAAAAAATTTCAATTTTTTCGAATGTCGTAGTGAAACATCAACTTTTTAATAAAATCGAGTTTTTTAAGATTCAACCAGCCTGTTATTGCTAATAATTATCAAGAGATTATATATATATATATATATATATATATATATATATATATATATATATATATATATATATATATATATATATATATATATATAATTTCACAATACTCAAAAAAAATCCCCAAAAAGGAAATGAGGTATTCAATTTGTCAAATACCTTGTATTGTAGGTATATATTAAAATAATGGTTAATGAAAACAATTCAAACGTTTATTAAAAAAATACGCATGATGCACGTTTCGTTGAATTTTAACCTTTTTCAGATGCTAAAAATAAACTGAATACATCTCTCTGTTATATCGAAGACAAGAAATAAATTAATGAGAAATTAAGTAGAAACGGTAAATAAAAGGATGGTTACAAATAATTAGTAAAAGAGGGAAAACCCATTCTAAACTGCTAGTCAGCTAGTTCCGTAATTTAGAAAAGATTCAAAAGGAGGCTTATTTTATGACCTGCATGTTTATATATTATTGAATAAATACTAACATTTAGATATTCTATTGAATAGCCAAATTGATCATTCAACAAGCCCCCGTTTGAATCTTTTCAAAATTACGAAACTACCTGACTAGCAGATTAGGATAGGATTTTCCTGTTTTACTTAATATTTGTAACCATTCTTCTGTGTACCCTTTCCACAAAAATTGCCATTTATTCATTTCTTTTACTCGATATAACGAAGAAATATATTTTTTCTTCAAGCGTAGAATAATATCAATATTATTTTCGACAACACAGATCGTAGAAATAACCTATTCTTTTAGTGGTAAAATAATGAACGCTCATTATTGTACTAGTAATAAAATAATGAGAAATGATAGCTACGTCTATGGGCGTTGTATCCAAGTAGGTATGAACTGTCATTTAATAATTATTTAATTTGATGTTTGTCAGTATTTGTCAAGAAAATTTGAAAGTTCGACACTATGGGTACAATATTCAATTTACGCTTGAAGAAAAAATAGTATATGTCACTCGGAGCAGAAGACCCTTTATATGTTTCGCCCAGTTTGCACAGCCTCGGCTAACGCCTCGGCAGTGCAAGAATCTGGGCTCAACAATGATGATAGCCTTCTACTCCTAGTAACATAATGTACCATTTTTCTCAAACGCCAAAAAATGACGACCTTTTTGACCTCAGTTCTCAATGTTGAAGTTTGATTTCACAGACGTCATTTTGTTTTTACTTTCTTGTCCGGCTGTGAGCGTACAAAAAAGTACACTTTTTTGTACGCTCACGGCAATTTCAAGAACGTCAAGCGGCGTACAGTTGAGTTACGAATCTGACATAATGTTATCTGTAAGAAAAATTTTATAAATTGTAATATAACAAATTATTCCTTAATACTCGGGTACTTACTAAAAACGCACAATCCTTCAATGCGTAGATAAGTGACTTTAAATGTTTCTGACAATTATTTTGTTGAATTGTCAAATTTGTGTTGCCTTGACACTTACAAAACCAGTGAATAAAGCAACCTAGTTTTACGTTTTTTTACATCTAATCCTTTATAAAAATATTATCTCAATTCTAAAATCGCATGTTTTATTCGGAGAAAACCACTTTTTGTGTCTCGACTAAAATTGTCGGCTGAACGCTGTGAGGCCGACAAACATTTAGGCCCGGTTTTTCAATGCTCGGTTAAAACTCACAGTTAGCTGACCATAGGTTAAGCTTAATCATCAGCTAAAATTCCAACTAAGAACTATTGCGTTTCTCCTTCGAATGTTTGACTTTAGGCTAGCAAACCGTCAGCTAGCGATATATTTGTTAACGTTGGTAGTACTGATGTTTGGTCGTTCTCCTTTTGCTGTCGATTTCGGAAATATATGTCTTGTTATGTTATTGTTGATTATTTTATAATAAAATGGGTGAAACAAAAGCATTGAAGAAGAAAATAGTGGCAAACTTTGGTCCTTCTGATAGATCGTTGCTGTTAAAAATTGCAAATGGTTTCAAAGCAATAATTGAATAAAAAAAAACAGATTCTACTACTTGGAGGGAAAAAATAGAAACTTGGAAAAAGATTTATGGAGTCTGAAATAATTTACCTATCTGTTATGGTCTCTATCTGTTGTTCAATTAGTTCTAACATATTCAGAACAGTTTTTTTTCTTGACCTAAATCTTGTGAAAAAATCCAATTCACCAAAATAGTCAAATGGATAACTTCTTTCTCTGACCACGTATGGCCTTCTTTGGTAATCAATGAAGTCTATTAATTTATTCTTCATCATCATCACTTAAAAAATCAAATGCTTCCATCTTTCGTAGAAAAAACAAAATAGAAAATGAGGTTACTGGTTACAAAGCAGTTAAACAAACTCGACTGTTCGGGCCGTTCGGGGTAGTTAACCTACGGAGCGCATGCGTCTGTAAGATAGCTTACAGTTAGCCATTTGACAAACACTTTTCTACCCGATAAAATAGCAGTAGGTTAGCGCAAGATGAGAGGTGGAAAAACGGTTTACCTAAAGGTTATCGATTAGCCGAAAGCTAAATCACTTTAACCGAGCATTGAAAAACCGGGCCTCGGTAGACCAGCGGTAAGGTCTTATACCGTTTGTAAACCGAGGATTGTGGGTTCAAGTCCCACCTCGCTCTTGGGTGTTGTGTATGTCCGGAATTTAGTGGTTATATATGATTAACAATTGTTGGGTAATGTACATAGTTTACAAGCCCATTGGCCGTTCGGAACCGGCGTTACACTGTAGATCCCTCGAGTTAAAAAAAAAAACATTTAGTCTCTCCACAAAAAGTATCTCTTTTACTCCTAATAAAACAATATACTATAGTTTGCATTTAGCTTCTGAAGAAGGTGAAGTTCCATTGAAACGTGCGTCATGCGTATTTTTCTAATAAACGTGCAAACGGTTTTCACTAACCATTATTTTAATATGTTTAATAATTTACATCTTGTATGAGCCCAATCAATCCAAAATAAGGAGGTATATACTGGTCAGTATTCGAAAAACAAATTAAAAAAATCATAAATATGATAAAAACTCCACCGCCCCGGCAAAACATGAAATTACAACAACAAAATTATTACCATTGAACCAAAATTATCAGAACTGAATGTAACTCAAAAAATGGCATTTCTTGAATAGTTGAAAATGCAAAAGCATACTAAATATGCAATTAACCACAGAAAATATATAAATAATACCACTGAACTGTATCCTTCTCTAATAAACATGCAGAATAAGTTCATCTACTAGCAGAATTGTTGTTTGTTATATGTATCATAGAAATATCTGATTATTTATTTATTTTAAAGTTTTGTCTGCTACTCTTGTGTTTTTTGTCTATTTTTTCGAAATTTTTCATCAGGAATTGTTATTGATTACACTCGCCACTAAAGAGTAGCTTTATGATATTCCTCAATCATTTATAATTTTTATGTAATTATTTTTTGCACTTACTTTATCTCTTATATAAACTAGCAATATAAAGAAATACGCTGTTTGATGTTAAACGAAACCCATAAAAGGCGAAACTACAACTAATCTAACCAATAAGAGTGGTAATTTCCAATAACAAAATGATGCTAATATCGACAAATTCATGAAGATAATCTCGCTACTAGTACCAACAATAAATAAGGATAATATGCTAATATCCGGTCAAAAAATAGTTATTTATTATACAAGGGAAAAAAGTATTAGATTTTAGCTCGAGGTTGTGTTGTCCAAAAAAGCGAGAGCTAAAATCTAATATTTTTTCCCGTGTATAATACATCATTTTTTTCTGTGACGAGGAAAACGACGATTATATATTGACAATACATATTGTTATAATATATTAAAGTCAGAAAATTATAGATGCGAAATTTGAATTTTTAAAATGGTAGGCTGTTGTACTTTCAGCGACAATTAGACCTGCGTTGCTAAGGAATCCTTTGAAGTAAACAAATATCTGTCAATTTAATTCTATTGATTTGATTTAAAAATTGCGAACTTAGTAGTTGTTTAATAGTTATTTTGAATAATATGAAGTGAAAAAAATGTCTGATTCCGAGTTATCTCTGACTGCACCGTCATCAAACTAAATACATTTCTGAAACAAAATGGGAAAGGTTACACGACCAAGAAAGCTGCGATTTTTACGAGTACATAAATTAGTGATTTTTTGAATAATGCTCCCGATGAATTTTATTTAATGGCCAAGGTTGTTGTTGTATTTGGAATTGCAGGAGCTTGTCGAATTTATGAAATCAGCCAGGTAACATTAGATGATATTGAAGATTCGGAAACGTTATTAATTGTGAAACTCAAGCAAACAAAGAATGAAGTAAGCAGGAGATTTGTAGTTACCTACTGAAGAATATAATTTCGACACAAGAAAATTCCATTGTTGTACCGAATAGTTCAAGGAACTATTATTACATATAAAGGAAATGTAACTTTTGTATAGTAAAATATTCTTAAATTAAATATCTACCTTTACTTATGTGTATATATATCCGGGAAAAAAGTACTCACTTTTTTCCCGGGGAAAAAAGTACTCACTTTTTTCCCGGGGAAAAAAGTAATTTCAAAAAGTGATATTTCTTTACCTGTCATCAGAGACTAAATGTCAAACTTTTTTCCCGTCACAGAAAAAATATGTTATTTAAACGTATTGAAGTTGATTCGTGCACACTTTTATCAAACAAGTCAGTAACACTGTTTAAATTGATGGGATGATTGAGGGCTTCACAACTCATAAGTTTTTAGGTAGGAAATGCAGTATGATAACCTGAATTGAAGATCGTTAAAAGTAATATTGTGAACAGGTTTCAATATGTTGATTATGTATTTCAATACAGAAAATAGCATCACAAGAATTTATAATTTCACCGCATCGAAATGATTAGAAGTTATGAAAGCTGCGATGAGTATTATAATATAAATATGCTTTGGGGAGATACTGAAGGATGAACCTTGAATTTTTTGATAATGAAGATCTGATTTTTCAAATAAACATGAAAAATACTAACAAATTTTTAATTCTGAACTTTTGCGACTCTTTCCTACAATTTCATACATAAAGAATTAGTCTTGTCTCGAAGTCTGATAAAAATGAAATGGAATTTTGGATGAAGAATAGTAACATAGAACTATCATGCGTAAATTTACTATTTAGTAAAATAAGTAATATATATATATATATATATATATATATATATATATATATATATATATATATATATATATATATATATATATATATATATATATATATATATATATATATATATATATATATATATATATATATATATATATATATATATATATATATATATACAGGGTGATTTACGGTGGATGGCACATAAGACGTTTCTGGTGAACCATAGAACGGATAACTTTGAAAATTCAATGGAGGGCAAAGTAGAACATTCGCTACCCAAATAAAATATTTTCGGTAATGCGGTGTTGCCACTTCTATTAGAAAGTAGTAGCAACTTTGATTTTTCAAATGGAACTACCTGTATATTATATTATTTTTAGAATCTCCAACAATTTCCAAACAACTTTTCATAATATTTGCCTATACCTATCTATTACCGTTTTCGAAATAAAAATTATTTTCTTTTTTTTCGTCGGAAATCGAGACCTCTTAAAACTCTGATATCTTTGAGCTAAGAAATACAACGATATCAAAATTTCGGTTTCAGTTTGCTGATACTTGGGGGCTTCCGACACTTCAGCCTAATCTCCGTTATTTCAATACAGGGTGATCAAAAAATACAGTTATATTGTTAGCTTGAAAAAGTGACTGTAAGTTGTTTATTTCAAATGGAATACCCTGTATATTATTGAAAATTCGAAAAGCTGCTAGAATTTCCGTTTTATCTACGTTCAGATCATACCTATACCTAACTAGTCAAGTTTTGGACTTATGAGCACTTATTTGTGAAAATGTTCCTTGAACATGGTATCCCCTTGGTATTTGCTAAGCATGTCATGATTACTATTTGACAGTAACGTTGTGACAATCTACTAATAATATCGGCAATTTCATCACTTCAGAAGTTAGAAATACCTTCAGAAACGATGGAAATAATTTATTCGAATGAAGTTCTTGTGAATTTGTTTATTATTTTTGTACAGTGTGATAAAATTATCAGCAGGACATGTAGGAAGTTCAATGAAATGTATCCGAATCTACCGCCAATGAACTTCAAGAAATTTATACGAATTCAGAACAATTTCAAAATGTTTGGATCAACTTTAAAAGCACCAAGAAATGTACATCGGCCCGTAACTTCCGAAGACAACCAAATTAATGTCCTAGCATATTTTCACGCATTTCCCGAGTCATCGATAAGAAGTGCTGAAGAAGATTTGGGCATAAAATAATCATCTGTTCCAAGAATCTTGCAAAGACATAACATGCATGATTACAAATTCACCAAAATTCAAGCAATGAAGTCTCAAGGCCCTCAACAGAGAGTTGAATTTTGTGAAATGATGTTGGTACGCATTCAAGAAGATCAATTTTTTTTAAATAAAATAATTTGGACTGATGAATCGAAATTTTCAAGAGAAGGGATTTTCAATAGAAAAAATTGTCATTTTTGGAGCAGTGAAAATCCTCACTTCACAAAAGAAGCCGGATATCAAGAAACATTTAGTTATAATGTTTTTTGCATGTTAATGGGCAGCAAATTGAGGTACCTGATATACGAGGAGTCATTAACATCCAGAAGCTACCTGAATATTTTGGAAAATATTGTAGAGAACTTCGTCGATAATCTTCCACTCGAAGTATATCGAAACTGTTGGTACCAACTAGACGGGGCTCCTGCACATTGTTCAAGAGAAGTGAGCGCAGAACTAGAAAGACTTTTTGACGATCGGTGGATAAGGCGCTTGGGACCGTGGAATTGGCCAGCGAGATCACCCGATCTTAATCCATTAGATTTTTATTTTTGGGGAATGTTTAAAGAAAAAGTTTACAAAACACCCGTGCGTTCGAGAGAAGAATTGTTACAGAGGATCACCCAAACATTTGAAGCTTTGGATCCGAATGAAATCAGATCTGCCACGACAAAATCAGTCAATACCCGCATTTTGAAGTGCTTGGAAATGAACGGCCAGCGATTCGAACATATTTTGAAATATTTCACATAATTGTTTTTTTTTTTTATAATTATTTGTATCAATATTTCCACTATCAAGTTATTTGGTACTTTTTTAAAGTTGATCCAAACATTTTGAAATTGTTCTGAATTCGTATAAATTTCTTGAGGTTCATTGGCGGTAGATTCGGATACATTTCATTGAACTTTCTACATGTCCTGCTGATAATTTTATCACACTGTACAAAAATAATAAACAAATTCACAAGAACTTCATTTGAATAAATTATTTCCATCGTTTCTGAAGGTATTTCTAACTTCTGAAGTGATGAAAGTGCCGATATTATTAGTAGATTGTCACAACGTTACTGTCAAATAGTAATCATGACAAGCTTAGCAAATACCAAGGCGATACCATGTTTAAGGAACATTTTCACAAATAAGTGCTCATAAGTCCGAAACTTGACTAGTTAGGTATAGGTATGATCTGAACGTAGATAAAACGGAAATTCTAGCAGCTTTTCAAATTTTCAATAATATACAGGGTATTCCATTTGAAATAAAAAACTTACAGTCACTTTTTCAAGCTAACAAAATAACTGTATTTTTTGACCACCCTGTATTGAAATAACGGAGATGAGGCTGAAGTGTAGGAAGCCCCCAAGTATCAGCAAACTTAAACCGAAATTTCGATATCATTGTATTTCTTAGCTCAAAGATATCAGAGTTTTTAGAGGTCTCGATTTCCGACGAAAAAAAAAGAAAATAATTTTCATTTCGAAAACGGTAACAGATAGGTATAGGCAAATATTATGAAATTGTTGGAGATTCTAAAAATAATATAATATACAGGTAATTCCATTTGAAAAATCAAAGTTGCTACTACTTTCTAATAGAAGTGAAAACACCGCATTATCGAAAATATTTTAGTTGGGTAGAGAATGTCCAACTATGTCCTCCATTGAATTTTCAGAGTGATCCGTTGTATGGTTCACCAGAAACGTCTAATGTGCCATCCACCGTGAATCACCCTGTATATATATATATATATATATATATATATATATATATATATATATATTACATGTGAGAAGATTTGAATGTTTACATAAAAAACACTTTTTTGTACGCTGTACAGAATTGAGTGAAGAAAATTGAATTAAATTCAACAAAAGTGCATTTTAAAAGGTTACTCTCTTTTTGATGATCAAAGAATTCGAAAAGAAACTGTAGAAGGGGTGAAATCACCCTCATCTCGTCATTTTTTTCAGAACTTTCTTAGGAGTGGCAGTACGGTTCTCAAATTTTTTTAGCTTAGAAGATTGGTTAATTGTCTTCATTTTGTTACTCTTGTAAAAATTTCGCATTCTGTATAGTTTCGAAAGAAAAAAATGTCTTAAATTCTGCTTATAAATATTCCTAGTAAAAGTTTAATGAAATTGTAATACATACTTTAGTTGTCAGTGAAATCAAAGGCAAAAGGTTTTCTCATAATGAATGTTCAATATGACGGCCAGTTTTATCAAGAGAAAGGTCAAATCGAAGTAAAAAATTGAAATGCACCCTTCTTAAAATCTGTTTTTTTTAAGTAAACTTTTAACCCTTATCATGGGCAAGCGGTACATTTTGGTAGATAAATAAATTGGGTCCAATCTACTTATTTTGTTCTCTAGTATACGTGATAGCGCCGTGCCCCAGGAATTTTGGGACACCCTATATATTATTTATATATATATATATATATATATATATATATATATATATATAGATATATATATATATATATTTATATATTTATATATATATATTTATATATATATATATATATATATATATATATATATTTTTATATATATAGATATATTCCAAGAGATATCATTTATTGGTATAACAGGTTTATTTCAAACATTACATTTTAAAATTAAAATTTATTGGACGTTTCAATGGAGTTTCCATCTTCATCAGCAGAATGTTCGTCGGTAGTTGTCACAATTGTGACAACTACCGACGAAAATCAAGAATTTAAATATATATATTTATATATATATATATATATATATATATATATATATATATATATATTGTGAATCAATATTTATTTGCGTTGAACATGCGCATCGTATGATAAAGATGATAGTACGGTGAAAAATTCATTCAATTGATGATTAATGAAACCATCTCTCCAACTAAGCTAGTATCGTGAGACTCGACAACATGGAATTCCTACTCATCCTTCAAGGGAAAATGTTAGGAAATTCGATATTCACATATGATGAAAACACGAGAAATTTTGTTTCGCACTTTTTGGCTCAGCAAACTTTATTTCGTACTTGATATATCTCTCTACTTAAAAGTTCCATTGGCCAATAAACTGATTTATTGATATAGCTGGAAGATACCGTCATCAGCATCTGCCGTATTCATCTGTTCACCTTTGTTTCTGAAATAACAGTTAATCTTCGTCCTTTGTAACGTAATTTGAACAAAATGAGAAATTTCTCGTCGATCATTTTGAAAAATTTCCATCTAAACTGTCTCAACCACATATTTTTCTGTCGAGCAATCGAATGAAACGATTAATGATCATTCAGTGTAGCTCATCCTAACCCACTCTCATTAGCAAGATTTGCTCTTCTATAATTAATAATTTAAAATTTCTTTTTCAGGTAAGCCGTTATGTCCCAACACGAACATGAGAGTGATGGGTAAGTAATTTCGCTATAATTACATATAAGGTAGATTTAATTAGAAATAACAGACTAATGGATATCTTATCATGTTCGTCCAATTATCGGGAAAGAAACCGAATTGAACTGATCGTAAATCAAATTTCTGACGTGGATGGCGATTGAAACAGTGTTGTGGAAAGTTTTTTCACTTCGAGTAACTTGAATATATCGTAATAGTTGGTAGTTGTTTTGTAAATATTTAGACATTAATACGTGTAAAAAAGTCACTGTCATTTAAAAACATTTAATCTTTTGCCCTTGACTGGCTTCCTTGGAATGATTGATGAGTGGTAACTGAAATGAGGCGCCTTCACTTGGAAGATAATCCTCATAGAATTTATCATATTTCACCGAAAATTTTAAAGAAAATGAATGGATAACAAAGCAATTCTATAAATAAGTTTCTTTACATTGAATGAATATTCAAATGTGTTTCACTAACAGAGCAACGAAATATTAATCAATATATATATATATATATATATATATATATATATATATATATATATATATATATATATATATATATATATAACACAAGTAGAGCAGAATTATCGGTATAGCCCGCTTATATGGAAGCAGCCGTTGACACGTGTTTCGGACTCTTTGGTCCTCACCAGAACGGCGTAGCCAAGCATAGCCAAACTTGGAGATGAAAATAACACAACCAACGAAATCCCCTGCTACGGAAGACAATCACACCTTTGTGTCTTATTGTTTGAACTCTCCGGTTTGGGAGATTTGGTCAAAATTTGCCACGGAGGCGATTATTTACTCGGTCTGAGATCTCGCGGATGGCATTAATCGCCTTCGTGGAAAAGTTTGAGCAAATCTCCCAAACCGGAGAGTTCAAACAATGAGCCACAAATGTGTGATTGTCTTCCGTAGCAGGGGATTTCGTTTGTTGTTGCTATTTTCATCTCCAAGTTTTCAATCCAATGCTTAGCTACGCCGTTCTGATGAGGACCAAAGAGTCCGAAACACGTGTCAACGGCTACTTCCATATAAGCGGGCTATACCGATAATTCTGCTCTACTTGTTTAATATTTTCCCGCGACTAATTTCTTTGTTGTTGTTTATATATATATATATATATATATATATATATATACAGGGTTTATTTCACTAGGTTAATGTCAACATTTAATAACTATTTGCATAAAACATTTACTATTCATTAAAATACACTATAGTTTACGCGTTTCGACTTCTAGTCATTTTCAAAACAATTTCACAATTAATTCAATATTTAAAAGTCTCTTTATTACACATATATATATATATATATATATATATAGATATATATATATATATATATATATATATATATATATGTATATATATATATATATATATATATATATATATATAAAACGAAAAATAAATAATAAGTAAAAACACTTGTCTAAAAACCAATGAAAGAATTTTTATTCGACTAGTTTTGCGTTTTACAGCATTTTCAAGACTGAATACATACGCACATCCCCTTCGAAGATCATTCAATTCTTCAAAAATAATAATTTGAATACTGCTTTTTCGAGTCATAGCAGATTGGATAATATGATTTTTAATAATAAAATGTCAAATAATATGATTTTTAATAATAAAATGTCAAAAGTCGATCCAATGGAGAAGACAGGAATTTATAGAATTTACTGTGAAGAATGTAAGTCATCATATATAGATCAGACCAGAAGATGTTTCAATCGATCATAAAAGTATATTGAAAAATTTTTTGGGGGCGTACATGTTTTTCTAGCTGAATATTATCTATGGGCAGTTATAAGGTTCTGAAACCTTCTTCAGTCCTTTAAGTTACGTTAAAAATGAGTTTACTATCCTTCATCACTATAAAAATTCCTAATTTCCTGACAGGGAATGCGGCGTGGACCGACTTTCTAATTGCGTCATTTTGGTCTAATATTGGTCTAATGAGGGTTAGATCGAATGGACGCAATTAGAAAGTCGATCCACGCCGCATTCCCTGCCAGGAAATTAGGAATTTTTATAGTAATGTAAAACGATATACTGAAACTAGGCTAAAAGAACATCTAAAAAATGGACAATCAGCATTTAGGGAACATCTAGAGTCGAAAGGATATAACATCTCATCCTCTTTCGAACCAAAAATTCTTCTTTACTGTAAAAAAGGTATGAAAATGAACTTCAAAAATCCCAGAATTACGTTCTTCTCAATGATCCGTTGGACCTAAACCACTCTCCACTGTTAAATCTCTGACAATATGGAAAACCCATGGATTCTATTTTACCACCCCCAGGTACCGAACCAAAATACAAATATTTTTCAGTTTGTGGTTTTTGGACAAGTGTTTCACTTGTTATGTATTTTTCATTTAAATATGAACTACCACAGAGTTTCATCATGAAATTTCAAATTATTTTGAAAAACGAAATCAATTTTTTTTAAAGCTGTGAAGCTAATTACGGTTACAGTTTGTAATTTGTACTATATTTACAATAAATGACAATTTTTTCGACAATACAGTGTCTACATCAGATATCGGTACAAACTAATTTTTAAAAAATATCACAGTGCTTATATATTATCAGATAATATATAAGCACTGTGATATGTTAAGAATTAGTTTGTAACTTAATCTGATGAAGACACTGTGTTGTTGAAACAAGGAAACAATTTTCATTCATTTTAAATATAGTAGAAATTAAGTTTAATAAATATCTTTTTTTATGAATTTTCATCAAGTAAAGGTCACTTCGATTGAAAAAAAAATGTAAACATTCTAAAATGTTCTCACGAAATACTCAGGTGCATAAAAAACGCAACAAGTTAATATTTGGTAATATTTGAGAAGTCATAGTTTTTTTATTTACAGTTCAATTTTGAAAATTTTTTCAGAAAACTGTAGATACAATTATTAGTTTCAACTTGCACATTCAGTTTTTTTTTAAAGCTGGCTCATTAGTCATTATACAGGGTTAATGAGAAGTTTGTTTTTAAACCCTAATTTTAAAACATCCTGTGGAATAATTTCGTGGTCAAATTCTTTCCAAATACCAGTTATTCTTGAGAATAATTCCTTTTCAACATTTTGTTTTTCATTTCATGCCTTTAAGTGCACTAGTTCATTTTTAAGAGAGAAAAGATTTCCGAACAACCCAATTTTAAGAAATGTTAATTTTTGACGAGATGGCTTTGCTGATTGTGCCAGCTCAGTTTATGAATCCAGCAATGAGAAAACAACAATATATTGTTCATATTTAATAATAAGCAATTATTGCAGAATTGTTTTATGCAAATTTATTCAATACAAATTAAAAATCAAACTATACGATAAACGAGCTTCGTTCGGCAATTCAGGAGGAATTGCAAAATATTCCTCAAGATGCTATTCGTCACCTTATTAAAAGATATGAACCGACGCATGCAGGCAGTAATAAGAGCTAGAGGTGGTAATACAAAATATTAATCTAAATTTGTTGCAAAAATTACGTTTCTTCAGGTTATTCAAGATGCAGATGAATTGGTTTGTTTTGAAGTTTGATTTTTAATTTGAATTGAATAAATTTGCATAAATAAGTTTTGCAATAATTGCTTATTATTATAAATGAACAATATATAGTTGCTTTCTCATTGCTGGATTCATAAGCTGAGCTGTCAAACTGAGATTATGGCACAATAAGCAAAGCCGTCTCATCAAAAATTAACAGTTCTTAAAATTGGGTAAACTGTTGTTTGGAGATCTTTTCTCTCTTAAAAATGAACTACTGCACTTAAAGGCATGAAATGAAAAACAAAATACTGAAAAGAAATGATTCTTAAGAATAACTGGTATTTTGAAAGAATCTGACCACGAGATTATTCCACAGGGTGTTTTAAAATTAGGGTTCAACAACAAACTTCTCATTAACCCTGTATAAAAACTAATGAGGCAGCTTTCAACAAAAGACTGAATGTGCAAGTTGAAATTAAATATTTCATCTACAGTTTTCTAAAAAAATTTCCAAAATTGAACTATAAATAAAAAACTATGACTTCTCAAATATTACCAAATATTAACTTGTTGCGTTTTTTTTGCACCTGAGTGTATATGGTAAATATATACAAACTAATATTTAATATAGCATTCATATATATATATATATATATATATATATATATATATATATATATATATATATATATATATACAGTGTGTCGCATTTAAGATGAAGACACCCCCATATTTCAGTTATTCAAAGAAATATAGATTTGAATTTTCTCAGGGTCATGAACGGCGGTGGGACATATTTTTTAAGATACTCAACTGAATTCTGAATTCTAAACTCGGCCTACTACGAATTGACAAATAGGGCCGATTCTCAATATTTTGTTTCGCGTTAGAGATATCGAAAAATGTTATAAGAAAAAGTTGTTCAGAAAATTTGTTTAGCCCCCCATATACCAATTTTCTTGACAAAATTCGCATTTTCAAATTTATTAATATTTTGGTATCCCAAAATTATTACGAGTTTTCTTTTTTCAATTTTATACTTAGTGTGCCATAGAAAATAATAAAATTATTAAATACTAGTTAGTTTGAAGTATTGCGTTAAGTTAAATTTAGTGAATTAGTGATCAGAGAATCAAACGGCCATTAACTTTACGTGAAAAAATCGAAATAATTGGGTTGTTTGGTGATAATTCTCGTAGCAGCAGACAAGCTGCTGCAGAGTTTAACTTGAGACACCCCGAACGTGCTTTTGTTACTCATGGAAAACAGTCGCTGTAAATGCTGTTTTCAATGAAACTGGCAGTGTTGTTAAAATATATCAGAATGGTCAACCTCGTCGAATATACCCGCATCTTGAGGGTAACCTTATATTGGCGGCAAATCGAGCAAATCCATTCATGAGCCTCCGAGATTTATCATCTCAACTTAATATTGGCAAGGATAAATTTAGAAGATGCTTCAAACGTCACAAAATTAAGCCGTATAAACCTAAGTTCTTGCATTCATTCAAAGAAGGCAATAATAATAAAAGATTGGACTATTGTTATTGGGCTCAAGGTAATTTTTTAAACTACAGACATTTTTTTGAAGAAGATTATGTTCAGTGATGACGCTACATTCACCATTAATGGGGTTGTATTAAACTATCAAGTAGTCAAGTTCTTAGTTTCCATAGCGTTCTAGTTATCAAATTGAGAGATAAACTTAATAATTTTGAATTATAACCAAAATATTGAAAAAACTGAAAATGCGAATTTAGTCATGAAAATTGGTATATGAGCCTAAAAAAATTTACTGAACAACTTTTTTCTTTAACTTTTTTCCATATCTCTAACGCGAAACAAAATATTAAGAATCGGCCCTATTTGTCAATTCGTAGTAGGCCGAGTTTGAAATTCAGAATTCAGTTAAGTACCTTAAAAAATATTACCCATCACCGTTTATGACTGTACGAAAATTCAATTCTGTGTTTCTTCAAATAACCATAATATGCGGGTGTCTTCACCTTAAATGCGACACACTATATATATATATATATATATATATATATATATATATATATATATATATATATATATATTTACATATATGTACTTCACGGAAAATTTATGTAATCTGATATTATGTATAACTCACAGTGAATTCAGAAAATGCCTAAAAAGTTGAGAAAATGTGTTAAAAGTCAGTAATACTGTTTAAATTGATGAGATAATTGTTGACAATTAATAAATTTATACAATTAATAAATTTATATGCTAATAAACAGTGTAATTACTTGAATATATAATTATATATATATATATATATATATATATATATATATATATATATATATATATATATATATATATATATATATTCACATTGCGAAATAATTAAAAATATATATTTGATCATCAAATTATTTTCCTGAAAACAATGAACATGATAAATAATGAAGAACATACCGTTGAGGAAAATAGAATAATCAGTCAATCTATTTCAGAAATCTCACTTTTTTCAAATAATGGTAGATATTTATCAGCTACCTAATCAACATTCTTCTTGAGGTTAACAGAAGGCGTAAACAATAAAGAAATAATCGATTCTCTCCAGTGCACCAATTCTTCTGCTGACCTTGTCTTTTTCTAGAACCGACTCCGACGTATTTCAATACCATACATCAATTAGTGCGGGATTCGTAGGCCATTAAAATATGGCCTCAAGTGGTGCACGGTATAAGACATTATGCTGCTCTGGATATATTTTATCAATTATATGGATATCTTCAGAGAAATCTTCGAAGTTTTATGTATTGGAGCCAAATATAAATATCCGTTAGAGGTGCGTGATTCACATAGAATTTTGATTGTTTATTGCTTGTACATAAAATTTAAAAAAAGGGGGGCGAGTTCTATTATCGTGGTGAACGTATGTTAAGAATAATAGGATCTCAATAATGAGCGCTATTTTTACAAACTAAATCAGGTGTTATAAACTTGAACGTGTTAGTTGCGATAAAATATAAATCGGTAGAACATTTCGAAATTCAATACCAGAATATCTGAAAATAAACGTAGTTTCGATAATGCATCTCCCTGAAATAATTCAGCTCATTGAAAAAATAATCAGGCCGAGATTTGAATTTCTGTTAACCTTTGGAAATTAACAGGCATAGAAATTCTAACGGTTTGATTAATGAACAATTGAAATGGATAATTCTCTATTTTCGAATTTATTCACTATTTCATCTGTTACCTCGGGAGTATTTTCTGAATGGAATTCCCTATAATCTTATGCCGCTAATACTTGTTAACCTTTGGATATAAGATTAAGTTGAAAATTCTCATCAAAGCTAGATATAAGAAGAAAATCTAGTTGGGTGCCTACTTTAATTCGAATATTTTCAATAAATATGAATTATTTTAAAACAAAACCTGTGAACAGCAGATCTCCGTCACAAAAAAGTTTTTTTTGCGCGAAGTGCATCGCGTCCAGAATCGATTCGAACGGAATAAATTATGGTTTGAAAAACCACGCTTTGATAATAAACCGTAATAAAAATTAAAGAGCAATTTGTTTTATTCAAAAAAATAATAATAAGCGAAGTGCATCGCTCAATGATAGCGAAGCAGGTGGAGATGCGATTCGAACGGAATAGTTTCCGCGAAGTGCAGCGCGGTTGGGGAAAAGAATTGAAACCCACAAAGGATCTCGGCACAACACTAACTCCATCCACGTAACAAATTTCAACCCCTTAACTCAATCTGCAGAAGCTGTGGAGTTGCGCAAATTTTTGAAACTAAATAAAAAACAAGAAATATTTACGTTGAAATGGTGGCGCTTGCAGAAATTTACCCAAATTTTAATACTTTCATTCTGCCTCTAAAATAGTCGCAGACTCAAAAATGACGGTGGCTGGAAAAATTCACTTAAATTTTGATAGTTTCGTTCTGCCCCGCAAAATAATTCCCGATACCTCATTTGGTTCGATGGGAGCTGTTGGAGATGCCAATATATGCCGGAATAAATATTTATAATATACTTACTTATTTAATGTAGTGAGCTGAATACACTTGTGATTATTAATATAAAGAAAAAACTTTGTATAGAGTGTATAAATCAATTTTATCTAAATTAGCAGAGCGCTTTCGACATATTTGTCATCTTCAGTGCAACCTGAAAAGTAAACACTCTAATTGAACTAAATATTGTAATTAAAATTGATGTTAATAAAAATGGTTCTGAAATTTGGAAAAAGGTTCAACAATTTAGAGTACTCACCTTGTCAGGATACAGGAAGGAATCAATCAGAAGAAACAGAACAAGACGTAAAACACACATCAGTTAAAATCATTTAGGATTAATCCAGTGAATCAATACATGGTAAATAAATTAATAAATTAATAAAATTGGACATGTGGACTTGTCTCCGCAATCTCTATCAGTCAACGTCAAACAAACAACACACCAACCCAAGGCAGCAAAACAAACTAAATAATGAAAACTAAGGTGACAACCTAACAAAATAAATTTAAGGTTAGGTTAAATTTATTTTGTTAGGTTGTCACCTTAGTTTTCATTATTTAGTTTGTTTTGCTGCCTTGGGTTGGTGTGTTGTTTGTTTGACGTTGACTGATAGAGATTGCGGAGACAAGTCCACATGTCCAATTTTATTAATTTATTAATTTATTTACCATGTATTGATTCACTGGATTAATCCTAAATGATTTTAACTGATGTGTGTTTTACGTCTTGTTCTGTTTCTTCTGATTGATTCCTTCCTGTATCCTGACAAGGTGAGTACTCTAAATTGTTGAACCTTTTTCCAAATTTCAGAACCATTTTTATTAACATCAATTTTAATTACAATATTTAGTTCAATTAGAGTGTTTACTTTTCAGGTTGCACTGAAGATGACAAATATGTCGAAAGCGCTCTGCTAATTTAGATAAAATTGATTTATACACTCTATACAAAGTTTTTTCTTTATATTAACTTACTTATTTACTTATAAATGGCGGTTACTGGAAAAATTTACTTAAACTTTGGTAGTTTCATTCTGCCTCCAAAACAATCACCGATACCAAATTCTTCTATCAATCTATCTGAACCTGCAAACGCTGTTTAAATGATTAAAATAGCTATTAAAAATATAGGTTGTTGATAGAAGGATGGAAATTTAGAGTTGTATATATTTTTTTATGCAACTTCATGAAGAAATAAAAAGACATGACAAAATAAAAACAGAAATCTTGCCAAAAAAATCATAGTTTATAATTAACTAATAAAAAATAGGGGTTGATCGTAGAGGGGTGAAAATTTAGGGTTATATGTATTTTTGAATACCGCATCAAAAACTAGAACAAAAATTTTGTTCAGAAAATAAAAAAAAATTACATTTAAGGGGATGAGAAATAGATGTTGTCCGATCCGCAAACCTAACCAATATGCACACAAAATTTCATGAGAACAGGTAGGGCCATTTCGGAGGAGTTTAATTTCAAACACCGTGACACAAGAATTTTATATATTAGATATATATATATATATATATATATATATATATATATATATATATATATATATATATATATATATATATATATATATATATATATATAGGTATATATTTCAAAAAATTTCGAGAATCCTGGATCCAGGAGGTATAAAACTGATTTAAAAACCAGTCCTGCGCCTGTTGAATTTCGAGACGGTACAAAAGTCTCCTCGGGAAAAATACAACTCGAAATAGGTAGTTTGAATTCGACTTTGGATGAAATCTGGCAGAAACAACTGAATCAGGTCACGCTAATGGTAAATTCAACCTATTTGAGAGTATTGATTATTTTTTATTTTATTTTATACTTAACCAGAAATGAAGTACCTAAGTTCAGTAAGTACCAAGTGTAAATTAAAAATCGAAATTGGGGCGGTGCACCTGTTTATTTACGCAAAGCACGTTGATAAATAACAGCCCCTCTTAAGAAATCATTAATTCAGAAAGCCTCACGCAACAGATAATTTATACGAAGGATTTTCGATTATGTCGACATCGGTATACGTACGAATATGCTCTTAAGTTATCAGAAGCGCCTCAGTTTTCGGAGCTGGTAATTAATATGGTGGTAATGTGAGAGTTTATTGGTATTCTTGTATGGCCGATGTTGATTTTTAATGAAAATAATCAGATCTGATTCACGTAGTTTTAAGAAGCGAGTGATGGAAATTCGATCCTGTTAAAATGAGAAAAAATAACCCAGAAGAGTGCTCACAATTTCATGTCGTACATTCGAAAATGTGTATTCGTTGTCATAATTATGAAACAGATTGAGAGGTAGGAATAGCTCATATTTTTGAATACTTTGTCATGGAAGTGAAAAATTGTTTCATATATTTTTAGCCAAAATGGAAACTAATTGATTGAAATATGATTATTTCAAAAACCATATAGTTAACTTTATTGGTAGGTGTTAATTTCATTCAAGTATATTTTTCACAAAAACTTTTACTCATTATACTATTTTCCCTATGTATGAATATATATATATATATATAATATATATATATATATATATATATATATATATATATAGATAGAAACAGATATATATATATATATATATATATAAATATAAATATATATAGATATATAAATATATATATATATATATAAAAATATATATATAAAATTTAATATATAAAATGATATGTAGATATTTTTTTGTATTTATATATATATATATATATATAAATATATATATATATATATATATATATATATATATATATATTTATACATATATATATATATATATATATATATATATTATATATATATATATATTTATATAGGTATACATATTTATACATATATATATATATATATATATATATATACATGTATATATATATATATATATATATATATATATATATATATATATATATATATATATATATATATATATATATATATATATATATATATTTATATATATATATATATATATATAAATATATATATTTATATATATATATTAATATATATATATATTTATATATATATATATATATATATATATATATATATATATATATATATATATATATATATATATATATATATATATGTTTTGCATTAACTGGCACCCTCTATAATCAATGTCTATGCAGCTCCCGGCGTATATCGTATGTTTGATGTATTGTATTTGTGGCACCCAAATGATGCATTTCAATGTGGCATCCTTTATATATAATTTATTATTAATACTGGTAAAAGAGGCACCCTGCGGGGTTGTCGGATTTATGGTGCCACTTTGAAAAGTGATATCTCAGTTTATTCATTGTTTTGCCAGTAGAAACATTCGAGTACATTTAAAACTCTTTGAATCTACATTGTTAACTACAAATTGAAGGTTTTAGTTATTTCATTACTCATTAAATTTGCTTCAAATTTTCACAATAGAAATCTTTAAGTAATCTGAATAAATCTGATTAATAATATTTGAAATAAAATAATGTACAAAATGCAGAGGATTACTATTTTTCAATCATGGTCAATCAGACAAAACGCTTGTTTAGGTATATTTAATTTTTATATTTTAAAAATGTATCTATCTGTTGCCGAAAATGCAAAATTCTATCAAGTATCTCTTTAAGACTGCGTACGGTCAGTTACTTCAGGTGGTTAAAATATGTGGCTGAAAACACTTATGTAGGTACATATATACAGAGTGTTGAAATTTCAAGGATACAATTTATTTTGTAGACTTCGACACCACCTTATACATTCATATCATCATCTGATATCGTTAGGTATGTATGCGTATTCTGGTCATGACGGGTCATTTCATGGTGCGGGAAATTTTAATTTTTGCCAGTGAAATTATTCCGGGAATAACAGTGAATATTTTTTCAGAGAAAATGTTAAGCCCTACGAAATTGAAATTAATATCATAATATTTTGTGATATTTGGGTAAATTGATTTTCTTATGTTTTTTGTCCAATGTACAATTTCTGGAGAAACAAATGGAGAAAAAAATTCTGTTCAAGTTAAGTATGCGAAAACTCTTGAATATACATATATATTTCAAAATCCTGTATTTTATGAGGATTTTTTAATGAATTGAACTCAAAGGTGAGATAAGTGGGTAATTCAATTTTTTTGAAATTATACTATCACATATTATCAATTTTGTTCACTCGAAAATTTGAGTGAAAAAAAAAAACCCAATTCTCTAAAATTAGAGAAGACATTTCAACAATAAAGTTCATTTCACGACAAAGCGGCAGTGTACTATATATTTATTAAAATATATAGTGTAGTCTGTCTAGACTATGACAAAAATCAAAACATGTTTCACATCAAACAATTGCTTCTATGTGCGATAATTTGAAAATGAAATATTATGGTATAATGGAACACCATGTATTTTTTAAAATTAATTCTGTTTTATAAAAAGATTTCGAATAATCACACTGTAATATTTCGAACAGTACTTAGCAAACTTTCATCAATCAATTTAATAGTGGCAAAGAAAGCATTATATATATATTTCAATTTAGTTACTGTTTCATTATTATTTTTTAAAGAAAATGAAAATTGTCCTTCGTTTCCTTGAGACTACTTCAGATGTTTTGTAGAATTTTTTTGCTTTCACTGCTGGCGTCCGCGTAGATATATGATATCGAATATTTTTAACGTAAAAACGATGCCAAAAATCAGAGCAAAATCAAACTCAACTTTAAAAGGTTCATAATTGCTATTATTCAATTTTTTTCAATCAATCTGATATAGTTTTCTCATATCTTCATATAGTGTATTTAAATCAGGGCCACCAGGTATATACAGGTTATTCACTCAAAATTATAGCAAACCGCAAGCTTTTATCTTCAATCAATAACCGAGAACCCCGTGATAATAAATAGAAATCTAGACAGCCTTTACATGAGTGCGTTTTTATTTTTATAACATTGTTAAAAAAACTCGTCTCGGTATATTGCAAAATGGCAGATTAAGAATTGGAAGTATTCAACACCCTGTATATTGAAAAGAATGCGTAAAGCAAACTCATGTTTCCGAGAAAAATAGCTTGTCCTTACAATATGTTTCATCGTAACATCGTCGCATCCTTTTTTCAAACTCCTACATTTTCACATATCAATTATTATTAATACGGTACTTAACCTTTCCATTCTATCCCAATTCAACCATCTCCAATAGTTTTTCAATTCTCTCAGACGTAGCCAACAAATCTGGGTATCAATTACACATAACAGATTCAAGGCATGAATGCGAAAATCAAAATCTGTTTAGCTTGATCCTAGCTCACTTGATTATTAGTCTTACTTGCCTCAGCATTCTTGTAAGATAAGCACGAATTAGTCTGATAACACGTCCGCTCAGCGTTGCCATATTACGGGTGCCACTAAGAGGTGTAATTACAATGGGCCTAAATGACATCAATTATGTCCAACATACAATTTGTATATAACAGAGCGCCATCTATTTCAAATCTATTGAACTAAATTGTATGTTCAAAGTTTTTCAGTGTAAATGTGGCACCCACCTTATTTTTTGGTATATGGTTTAGCAATACCTAATGAACTATATGACGGCTTCAAACGATAAAAACCATCTGGCACCCAAAGTCGGGTGCCACATTGCTTATACGGGCGCCACATTGCCAATACATAAATACAATGGTGCCACAAGGTAATTTTATATCTATATATATATATATATTTAAATATATATATACTATATATATTATATATATATATAAATATTATATATATATATTTTTATATATATATATATATATATATATATATATATATATATATATATATATATATATATATATATATATATATATATATATATATACATATATATATATATATATATATATATATATATATATATATATATATATATATATATATATATATATATTTATATAATTTTAAAAAATTATTCAGAGAAAATATCAAATAAAAGATGCTAATTATCTGACCCGCGTATGGTAGCAAACGTTGACACGAGTTTTGGACTATTTGATCCTCATCAGAACAGTGTAGCTAGGTATTATTTGGAAAACTTTTACGCACATTTGCGGCTTCCGTTCAAACTTTCCAATTTAATAGATTTGATTGAACCTCATCATGGAAGCGATTCATGCTATATAAAATAGGTTGAAACAAATCGAGTACAGGGAAATCAAATAATTTTTTAACTTTGATATTTCCCGTCAATAAATTTGTTTCAGTATATTTGTCTTTTACAATAGGGGAATTCGTTTGTATGTATTCACTATCATTTTTTCGAACCCATACTTAACTACGCCATTCTGATGAGGATCAAACAGTACGAAATACGGGTCCGTTACTGCTACCCTACCATACGGGAGTCAGACCAATCATTTGCCTCTCTATGTATGTGAAAGAGATATATATTACATTAACAATGCTAAAAATATAAAATTTGATTCTGTGGAATATGTTTTTCGCCCTGTTTCTTGGAAACAAAGTGACTTTCCAAAGACTTTAAAAGTACAAGCTTTCCTTGTTCAGGACATTTTGCCGATTAGTCGATTACTATTTTTATGTGTATAAATATGTACACATAAAAACAGTAATAATAATTATAACAATAGGACTTTATTCATTTTCACCAAATATATTCGATAATAACCCATAGAGGAGAAAAACAAATATGATTATATAATTCTACTTATTAGTTTAAGATAAAAGGAAACGAACTGATTGAAAACTATCTCATTATTATGTCTACAAGAAAATGTAATGAATGTGAAGTACTGCGGAGGAGCAAACGTAGAAGTTTTTTCCTGAAAGGAAGTATACTTAACGATTCGTAATACCTTATTTACATGCAGCTCACTTTCACGACTGTGAGCAGGGATGTGGTAGTGAATTAGGCAGCACGAGTATGTAAACGGGTCGTTTACGCTGCCGTTGATCATGCTCTTGCCACTGCCGTACGCTCTCTTCGACAGCGAAATTTCGAACCGAAGTTAAAGGAGAAGCTGCACAAGTGACAGTGATAGTATACAAGTTCTGAATGTATTCAAAATACAATCCACAATAATATTGACAAAGTATGCATTACAAGTGAGAATGAAATTGAAACTAGAGGTTTAGGAACAACTCTCTAAGTGATCTCTAAAATTTCTATTATCTCGAGGCATTTTGGCGTCATACATTGCTGGAGAATTAACTGAACTTCCTTTAAGGCTGACTAGGAAGTATTCAGGCAGGACAATGGGCAGCGTGAGTTGCAGCGCCAGTGGCTGCATTTAAATGGGGTAGAAGATAAGGCTATAAATTTATTTTAATAAAGGACAGTTAAAATGTAGCCAAATGATAAGGAGGATAATGAGTCCTTTATTTCTTGTGTTCAAATTATGCACATCACTTCTGAATTTTGTCTATTTTTAAAGATACGGAGGTTGTTAGTAATTTTGAATTTGTCCTTCAATTTAGCCGTTTTGCCTCTTTTAATTTGTGACTTTGTCAATCAAATTTTTTTATACTGTAAATGAAACGTAAGCTTGAGTTCTAACCTTCCTGAATTGTGAGTATTTTGATCCAAACAGGAGTAAAATACTTGAGAGCAATAACCAATTTTTTTACCATACCATACCTCTCAATTTTTTTACCATAACTAATATAAACATCGAAATTTATTGAGAATTCAACGTAAATACTTCAAAAGTTTCGTTGGTTCGTCAGGACCTTCAATTAGTTCTTATGAAAATCTTCAAATTCTCAGCTACTGTAGGTACCACTAACCCTAAAATTTTTCAGTTTAAAAAAGTTATCAGAAATAGTGTGGTGCCTAAATTATCAAAAATTTACAGCGACTATTGACTTCAAACCTAGCGGAATTATTTCCAAAGATATAGATGTTAGTGTTTTTAATTTAACGATGTTGGAGAGTTCACTCAATCCCTCATTAATTCGCAAAGAGAATTTCATTCATTTGCACTCTGTCGTAGTTGTATTCTTGATTTACCACTGAGACCAGTGAATGTGGAACACCTTGAAGGGCAACTACATTAGAATGTCGACGGACCAATTACAATTCAAGTATTAAAACACCAATCACTGACTGCGAGGTGGTAGAATTGTAGCGTCAATATTATGCAATGGAAGGTGTATAAATCATGCAGCCATACACGCATTCCATAGTAGTTTTATTTTACTTTGTGACTATATAAAACAAATGGTAACGGAGCTCACGATGAACTATTTTATTGAGTAAATTGTATTTTAGACATAGGCGGCGTTGTAAAGATGTACGAAGGTAAATGGCCCTTTAAAATTGTGCGACAATTAACTAAAACAAAATTGAAGTTTTACAGGTCACTTTCTTGTGAACAGTATTCCCAGAAACAAACTATAAGAATTAAATAATGGGGTTTGAAATATTTTGGAGAACGAACCAAAGAGTTACTATATTCAACTCAAGTGATTTCTCTGCTTCTTTATTTGGCAATTTTAGAAATGTAAGATTCAGTCTTTCTTCTTATCGCATCTAAATCAAAAACTTGATCATGAATTACTGAAAGGTTGATTATTTCAGTCCAGAAAAATGAGTTAACTTATAATTTAGTTCGCAAATACATTCTAAAAAATTTTGAAAACTTGCAAATTTGAAATTTTGTAATTTATATATCTGTTTTGTGAAAATCAAGTAATATTAGACATCATAAATGTAGGATACCTCCCTTCGAATATGATATATATTTTTCAAATTGCATTGAAGATACTAGTTGTACACTAACTTAATACTAAAATTCAAATTCACTTTCATGAAAATTATATATTTTTATAAATCGATAAACTGTTTCTTACTTCACCAATGATCATATTACACACAATTATCAGATTACACACAACATTCTGCTCATTATAAAGCCAATAGATCATCTCATATTACTTAGACTTTCTTATATTTAACAACCCTGACTAATCTTATGTGTCATCATTAATCTGAAACAGAGATTATATCACTTTTCAACAATGATCGAAGTTTTCTTGTTCGTTTTTAAATTTCATTGAAATTATTGATCAGTCTGAAGATAATAATTATGCTGTCTATTTCCTCGCTCATAAAATTCTCGTCATATTCTTAATATGTATGATTGTCGTTTGTCTCATCAATATAATCATATTGTAACTTACATAGTGAACGAGACTGGCATTATTATTAGCGCTGTCGATCATATTAGTTGCAGTATCAGACTCACATTCTGAACGAATATGACATTACTTGTGTTGCTGACAACAAGAATAATAAATACACCACTTTTATTCTGAATGGCTCTGATCACAATACTATAACACTTTCATTGTGAATGAATCCGAAATAACTATACTATATTTCTCATGAATCACAATAATACAACACCTCACTTACTTTATGAATGATTCTAATATTACTTGTACTGTCTTTCTTATCAATCACAATACTACAACACCTTACTTACATTGCGAATGAATACGGAATTGATTGAACAGTACACCACTTATATTCTAAATGGCTCTGATCACAATACTATAACACTTTCATTGTGAATGAGTCCGACATTACTTGTACTGTCTTTCTTATCAATCACAATACTACATCACCTTAGTTACATTGTGAATGATCCAAAATTACTTGTACTATATTTCTTATGAATCACAATAATACAACACCTTACTAACTTTGTGAATGAATCCAATATTACTTGTACTGTGTTTCTTATCAATCACAATAATATAACACCTTCAGTACATTGTGAATGAAGCCGACATTACTTGTGCTGTCTTTGTTATCCATCGCAATAGTACAATACTTTACTTATATTGTGAATGAATTCGACATCACTTGTACTGTCTTTCTTATCTATCGCAATAATACAACACCTAACTTACATTGTAAATAAATCCGACATTAAGAAAGACAGTACAACTGTCTTTGTTGTCAATCACGAAACTACAACACCTAACTTACATTGTGAATGAATACGACATTACTTGTAGTATATTTTATCAATTAGAGTACTACAACACCTTATTCACATTCTGAATGAATGCCACATTACTTTTACTGTCCTTCTTATCAACCACAATAATACAACATCTTCTCTACATTGTGAATGAATCCGACAATACTTGTACTGTTTTTTTTATCAATCACCAAAATAAAACAGCATACTAACTTTGGGAGTGAATCGCACATTATTTGTACTGTCTTTCTTATCAATCACAATACAACAACACCTTGCTTACATTTTAAATGAATCCGACGTTATTTGTAATACCTATTTCATGAATTGCAATACCTTACCTACGTTATGATATCTTTCATAATACCTTACTTTTGTTGTGAAATAGTCTGGCATGCTGTTCATCTTATCAATCATAATATCTTACTTACACAGTGAAAAAGTTTGCCATTTTTTGGTATCTCTAGTTACAATACCTCATTAATATTTTCATCAAGTGGAGCATTACTTAGTGCTGTTAATGATTTCTCACATTGTGAATTAATCGGACATAACTCGTGCTGCCATAATCTCATCAATCATGATATCCTAGTTACATGATGAAATAATCCTGCATTACTTGTGAAATATGTTTCATAAATGACATTGATGAGAAAGACTTACATTATAAAAGAGACTGACATAATTTGCGCGATCTGAAATCCTAAACGATAACTCACATTCTGAACGTGTATGGCATTACTTGTGATGCAGATCTCATCCAGGACAATACCTGACTACTATCTGTCGATAAGAAAGATTGATGGGACATTGTAAATTAGTCTGAAATTATTTGTAGTGTCTTTATCATTAGTGGCAACAACTCACTCATATTGTGAATGAATATAACATTACTTGTGCTGTCTATCGATAAATGATAAAATTTCAATTGAGGTTGGATATTACACAATAATTTGATATTAATTTTCTTATGAGAAAAGGGTTCATATATTTTCCAAGATTAATCTCGAAAACGAGTGATTACTAATTACACAACAACTTATTTATAGCCTCCTTGAAATTTTCGTTAGGTGACATTTACAGGGTTGCCACATTATCGAAACTGTTTCATTATATTCCTCTTACTGATTTATAAAATAAACCCAATATATAAGTTGACCTTTATTAAGACATACGGTCAACAAAATAAAACAAATATTAAGATATGCATGAATATGATTATATTTATCGGTTAATAATAGACTATTGGTCGGCATCAATAGTTAAGAATGTGGTGTGGGAGGTGTTTTAGTCATTCTGGATATATATATATATATATATATATATATATATATATATATTTATATTAATATATATATATATATATATATATATATATATATATATATATATATATATATATATATATATATATATATATATAACGCATTTTTAAGGTCATAAACCCACATATATAAGCAGCTATTTACACGTGTTTCAGACTTCTTGGTCCTCATCAGAACAGTGTAGCCAAGTTATGGTAGGACAAACTTGGAGATGGAGGAATGAAACCAAGCAGTCGAAATCCTTCACTGTAAAAGATTATCGCTTTTTCTAAAAAATTATATATATATATATATATATATATATATATATATATATATATATATATATATATATATATATATATATATAGATATCAAAATTTTAATAAATTCAGTCAAAATTTTGGGGACATACATAAAAGAAGAATTTTACCCCAATCCAAACCACCTCCAAATTGAGCTAAATGCTTGAAATATTTTACGAAGGAAAGTATCTGTGGCGATAAAAATATTTTCGTTTACCGCTGGTATATTTTTGAAGAGATTCCATGGTTTTGAGCTTTTGCCTACCTCCATAGCTTCTGCTCATTGAGTTAAAGGGTTGAAATTGAGTACCTGGATTGAGTTAATGTTAGGAAAGTATAGTATGTAGGTTACAATTGATTTCCTTCACCACTGAAGTTGTTATGTTGAAAGTACAAGCGGTTTTGAGGATTTTCGAGCATTGCGCATGTTTACAGCTACCCCAAATGCAATTAGAAGTTTGAAAATTTGAAAGTTTATACGGTTTATGTCAGAGAGGTGTTATTGATGAGATCAAATGTTTGCATCTCTTGAGACTCTCAAAACTATCTTACGAAATTCAGAACTTGTATGTAAAATGAGGAAAAAAGAAGACCATACTGACTTTCACTTTTTTCAATATTTCAATGATGAAAATCTTACTTCATCCACATAAAGACCCCTCGGTGTATCCATTCATTAGGTCTACCAAGCGTTAAGTCCATTAGATGGTCTCATATGCATCACATACCTAACAGTTGTGAAAAATACTCATTGAAAAACTTCAATGTCATCGGCAATAATTGATCAATATCACATAACGAATGGCTCTCTATTTCACTAATCAGTCTTCGTATATTCTATGATGAACAAACGCAAAATTATGGCCTTCAATGTGGTCAACTTCAGTTTGTCTCATATAAAGACCGTTATATGCCTTTCACTCACGCATTTTTTTTGCAAGATAAAAATCTGAAATAAGGAAGACTTACTCTTTTATTTTTTAAAATTTTTTGGTTTACTCGAAAAAATGTTTCAGGGGGTGTGATATGTACAATATACTATGCAGTGTGAGTAAACGGTATATATGACTTGTACAATATATTGCTCATTTTGAATAAGTGGTAGTGATTTTGTAAAATGAAATGCAATTGAAAACCAACACAAGGTTACAACTGATCATTCATTGTGTGATATATCAAAAACAAATTTTGTTTTTTTGAAATGCATGAATGTATATTGCACTAAGTACAAACAAAATTCGTCCTAGATTCAGGGAATTTGCATCTGAAAGAAAAAGATTTTTCAAAATTACTTTCCATATCATCTGAACTTTTTTCTTTTACCGTATTTTCATCATCATAATCATTGCTTACTTCTACGTCCCTATCTCCCCCCCACCCATAATCGTCATCACGAAGCCCTTCAATATCTGATAGGCCCTTTTCAATTAGTTTCAATAGTTGTTAGTTCAGTTAACGACACTATTTCACTCATTTTTCAATTCATACTTCTATGAAATAAATCTAATATAACAGCTCCTAATAACGTGGAGTTTTTTACCGTACCTGTCGATTTCCGTTTACTCACAATGTACAATATATTGTACAGTAATATTTACTCCAATATAGAAAAAACAAACTAAATTTTCAGCAAGTTCATTATGAAAGGAACAAATACACGTATCGGTTATCACCAAAATAAATATTGCAAACATGTCACAACATGTTTTAAAGTTTGAAGCGCCACCTCATTTCAACATTTTGAAAGAACTGCTACTACTCAGTAACAGGTACCATTAAAAAAAAAATTTTCAACGCTATAGGTGAAGGAAACAGTTTGAAATAGTATAATGAGGATGTTTACAGAATACTTTACTTTGTGAATAAAGTGAATAGAAGCATACTACAAATTCGTTAGGATTTACGTAAAGTGATATACAATATATTGTACACCGTGAGCGAAAGGGATATACAGGTGTACAACATGAATAAATGTGAAGTTTTTTCATGTGGCAAGAGTTATATTGAAAAATATATTGAAAAGATGAGCACTTATTCTCAGAACTAGAGTTTGTTTTCAAATTAGAAGAAATTTTCATTTCAACTACACCAAGTAGAAATCATTATAATCATTAACTTCATTTCGTATTGACAGATTATTTATTAACTATCTGTCGCCAGTATGAAATATTCTGATAATTTCTTCAATTCGCGTTGTGACATCTAGCCGCAATGACAAGCCCTAGTGACCCCCATATTCATTTCTAACATTCAACTTGTAACTAATATTGTCCATGATAAAATACTTCTCATAGGCAATAAGTTAGTACTCACTTATTTTCGAAATGAAGGAGTAATGGCTTCCCACTATACGGATAAGAGGAACTGATATATTATCGAGTTACGGTTGGTGTGGGCGTCGAATAGATATAAGTTTTAATTTATCTTCTATTTCGATTGTGGCACTCCTCTTCAACATATAAACCGAACGATTACAATAGGTACCCAATTTTCATGCTTACGAAGAGATGGTTTCAATATGTTTGGACAACAAATTACCTCATGATTTAATATGTTCGAAGATCAAGTCATCTGTGATAATAGATGAGAAATTTTATTTCATGGACTGCATTGAGTAGTTGATCATGGGTTAGATTTCCATAGCATTCTTGAGCATTCGATGTAGCCTTTATTCCCCTTTGCCTTTCTTTATAACCAGGCTGAAGGTGAAGATGTCTGATATAGATACACCACTGAAACTGCAATCTTGATCTCTGTTTTCATATGATCGTCACTATTTTGATTTGTTTTAGACTTTTTTTTCTTTGCAGTACGCAGTTTTTATTAAGGTTTTTTATGGACTGTTTTGTGGTAAATTTTTTATTGATAATTTTTGGTTTTTTCACATTACTCCATTCTCTTGGTAGACGACATTTTTCTATTAACTATTGCGCGTCTTGCTTTGTCCTGGCCCTGCTATAGAAAATGGTCTTATCATTTCCGGTAATATAATTTGTTGCCTAGAAGTACTCGGAATCGCAACCGTAGGGGTAGAGGTTAAATGGGCAGATGGTAATAATAATATAATATGAGAAAAAATGCTTATTTATTATTATTTTATTTAGTTTACTTAATTCACATGCAGGGCAATGAAAGAGCCGGTTATGAAAGAACCAGCTCTCTTAGGGCCCATTTACCCGGGTCTTCCATAACTCATTCATTAAAAAATGTAACCTTTGAAATAACAACAATATCATCACTTTTGCGGCACAGTTTTCCCGCACTTGCAAGACCAAATGTACGCACAAACTCAATATGTAATTCATTTACCTGTATTGTCTACAATAAAATACCAAAAGAACAAGTTTAGTGAAGCAAAATAAATACTTTTTAGTACTTACCAAAAACTTCGACTGGATGTGTCGGCGTCCGTTGGTTTCGGCGGACTGTCAAATGTTTGTGGGTGACGTGATATCAGTGTTGCCACTTGAAAATAAAATTACTAACCAAATCTGTTTATAAACTACCAAAATAATGTAAGTGGCTCTTTCAAAACATAGCTCCTTCATGCCACTTCTACCCTACATATTTCTCATTGTACATTGTGTTATTTTAGCATTTGGTACTCAAATTTCATTCCACATAACATTTATTTTAAGTTGATATTTTTAAACATTTTACTCCCAATTGTTTGGAATCGGAAGTCATATTCATTCTACATATTTCTCATTGCAGTCATTGCACATTGAGTTATTTCTACATATTGTTAATTTAACGTTGATATTTTGGAACATTCGGTACTCATAGGATTTATATATCTACCTACATAATGCTCATTTTACGTTGAAAATTTTCAACATTTGGTACTCAAACGCTTTATATAAATTGTTCTTCTAATTTTTTGCAATCAGAAGTCATAATAATAATTCTACATATTTCTCATTGTACATTGAGTTCTTTTAGCATTCGGTACTCAAATTTAATTCTACATAATGTTCATTTTACGTTGATATTTTGGAACATTTGGTACTCATATGATTTATGTAAATTGTACTCTCAATTTTTTGCAATCGGAAGTCATATTCACTCTACATATCTCTTACTGTACATTGAGTTCTCTTAGCATTCGGTACTCAAATTTTATTCTACATAATGTTCATTTTACGTTGCTATTTTGTAAAATTTGGTACTCATACGTTTTATATAAATTGTGCATCCAATTTTCTGCATTCGGAAGTCATATTCATTCTACATATTTCTCATTGAACATTGAGTTATTTCTACATAATGTTAATATAACGTTGATATTTTGGAACATTTGGTACTCATAGGATTTATATAAATTCTACTCCCAATTTTTTGCAATCGGAAGTCATATTCACTCTACATATCTCTTACTGTACATTGAGTTATTTTAGCATTCGGTTCTCAAATTTCTTTCTACATAATGCTCATTTTAGGTTGATATTTTGAAACATTTGGTACTCATAGGATTTATATAAATTGTGCGTCCAATTTTCTGTATTCAGAAGTAATATTTACTCTACATATTTCTCAGTGTACATTGAGTTATTGTTCCATTCGATACTCATAGGTACGCATTTTAAATGCCCAACATTGGTTTGGATATTTCTTTATTCTCTTTGTGGTCGATATGAATAAATTAATAATGATTTAGTCACTCTAAACTAAACCTTTTATCGCCGAGTAAGCGGCACCGAAAAGAAAAGTTCCAAAGAGATATTATCTGAAAGAAGCTTACGAATTTATCACATCACTGGTTCGTTAGGTGGGTATTTCAAAATCGGCTTTGTTAATCACAAGATAATGAAGATAATAATTAGTCTTTACAATGTCTGGAATAGCCGACATAATAGAGATAGTATTCGATATTATTTCGTTCACGTTGAAGTGTTATAGGTTTAATTTTCGATTGTGAAATATAGGTCATACGAAATTATATGTAATTGTCAGGCGTTAGAATAACTACAACCTTTAATTTGATCATATTATCTTACAAAGAGTATACTCAATCAAATATTATTGTATCAAATGATAACCTTTCTCAGATTGTACCTATACTTAACTTAAAATTGTTCATTTCGTTACTTTTAGATTTTTAGAGAGGAGTGGAAACCTTCAGATAAAAAATGCTTATATTGTATATATTTGACTATTTCACTCATTCCATTTTTAGTGAGAAAGTTTCCATAGCTACTCTCGTTTCACAGCGATAAAACATGCAAGCCGGCAAAACTTACTATGTTAGTATTTCAGAGACAATTCCACTCATGTATAATAATTCCCATTTGAGAGAACAAAAATCGTAGTTTGCTATCGAATAACGCTAGCAATTATTCGTTTAGCAAGCGTTGCATCAGTTTGACAATTGTAAATGTCGAAAACAGAATTTTACAACACATACCTAATATTCCAGTAAATATGTTGAGATTTGGAAATATTAGCGAGGCAGAAATAATAAGGGAGATCGAAAAATCAACTCCTGAAAATACAGAAAAAAGTTTTTCTTCCATTTGGAATCAATTTAGCGAATTTTGTTAACAACAATGTGGAAACCAAACAACCAGTGGAAAATGTGGCAGGAATATTGATGAACTGGGGCTTTAATATGAAGAAACAGAATGGGAAAGATTATAAAGAATATGTGGTGAAAACAATGTGGAACACAACCGCGAAAATGTTGCAAACCATGTATTTCGAAAAATTTAATGTTACTTTCAATCCTTTCACTGACTTGGCATTAACAATAATTCATGGAATTGTCGTACCAAATACCACGCGAGCTCAGATTTAGCAGGATATTTTTTGTGGTTGTTTTCTCATACTTACTTTCATTGGCAATTTAACTCGATCTGTTCAGACAAAATCACTCGAGCTACGCTCTCGTGATTTTTTCAGAACAGCTCTCGTTAAATTGCCAATGAAAGTAAGTATTCGAAAACAACGACGAAAAAATATCCGGCTAAATCTGAGCTCTAGTGGTATTACCCCCGATAATATTTTGACATTTCTCACTTGAATCGTTATTTCCTTGACTTTCTGAAATGTGACCATATTACTGTTAGACATATTTTCTCGTGAAATAGTCATGTCCAATACCACTCGAGATGAAATTTAAGCAGGTAAAATTTCTCTCTTGTAACATTCAAGTTTGTTGCTTAGACAATTTCGCTCATGACATTTTTTTCAAAATCACTCGCCTGACGGCTCGTGATTTTGATACAAATGTCATTCGCGAAATCGCCTAAGCAACAAACATATTACAAGATCGAGAAATTTTGCCGGCAAAATTTCATCTCTAGTGGTATTATATATGACTATTTCACTCACTCCATTTTTAGTGAGAAAGTTTCCATAGCTACTCTCGTTTCACAGCGATAAAACATGCAAGCCGGCAAAACTTACTATGTTAGTATTTCAGCGACTATATTTTGACGTTTCTCACATGAATCGTTATTTCCTTGACTTTCTGAAGTGTGACCATATTACTGTTAGACATATTTTCTCGTGAAATAGTCATGTCGAATACCACTCGAGATGAAATTTAAGCAGGTAAAATTTCTCTCTTGTAACATTCAAGTTTGTTGCTTAGACAATTTCGCTCATGACATTTTTTCCAAAATCACTCGCCTGACGGCTCGTGATTTTGATACAAATGTCATTCGCGAAATCGCCTAAGCAACAAACTTTCATATTACAATCGAGAAATTTTGCCGGCAAAATTTCATCTCTAGTGGTATTATATATGACAATCTAATTTATACTTCGTTTATACACGTGTCACACTTTATTGATACAACTTAGTTTTAGAAAAACGCATGAGCAGCAGAGCTCCGTTACTGAGGTCGTATTTTTCGCGAGATGTATAAATAATAGTTATTCATGTACCAAGTGCGTTATATAGTAACGCTCGTGGTGCATACAAGATTTTATTTTTCACGAAACAATTATTTTATTATAATGAAAATTCGATTTTAAAATCGGTTCATTGCTGCTATACTTTCCATTTTCCTTCTCATAGTAGGCATGTCATTTGTTGATATTTTGACGATTGTGAATATTTTTGTCATCATATTTAGTGAATGTCATTGCTGATTTCTTTGTGTAGTCTTATAGAAATAATGGAAAAAAATATGAATTTACCCAAGAATATTATAGAAAATGCAACCAAAGCTGCGAATAATTCATTGCCGGAGAAATACAGAGTCGTATACGACAAGGATTATGAAGTATTTAATCAATGGAAGTTGCTTCAGTTGTTCTCGTACAATGAGCGGGCGTTATGATCCATAATGCCCTTTCATAACGCCCTAGGGCATAATGAGTGTATTTATAGCAACCATATCTAAGGTAAAATCAACAAATGATATACAAGTGAAAAATGAAATAAATTATTTTGTTGAAAAAAAATTGAAAATTCGCAGACGTACCTATTTATTTAACCTTTGAGGTTGCACTCATTAATGTAAAACGGTAATGGAAATTGAAAAATTATTTCATTAAAGAAACAATGAAAATTAGCTTGTTAGTAGCATACAGATCCGATTCAAAAGGAAAAGTCGCCGCAAATTTGCAGCGCAGTTGAAGAAAATAATTCAAACGTACAAAGGAACGTATTTCAACATCTACCCACCAAATTTCAACCCTTTTACTCAATCTGGAGAAGCTGTGGAGTTGAGCTTATTTTTGAGAACCACGAAAATGACATGGAATATCTAAGTGAAAATTGCGGCGATAGGAAAAATTTTAATTTAGATAGTTTAGTTCTACCTCGTACAACCCAAGATACCAAAGAATTATAGAAATGTTACATATATCACAAAATTAAACTAAACAGATAGTCCTTATATAATAGATTTAATTACTATATATGAAGCTTCAATCTCTCTAACAGACAACATTAATCAAAACATAAAAATTAGCCCTAAAAAACCCAGCTCCAACTTCTTCATCCACTTTCTTTCAACTAACCACCTCAATCTCCAACAGAACAACTTTAACTGGAAATTGAATATTTCAACACTACTCACTTCTTCAGGGATTATTTTACTTGTTCAGTGCATCCTACTCGTCTAGCCATAGGTTTTTGGGGGTATATTTGGGAGAGCAGCAGAAGTTGCTCCATTTGCTGTAGTTCACCACAGTCACATTTATTATCGGTTTCTTCCTTAAGGTCCCCCAACTGATCAGGTTGACTTAACCGACCAACAATCATACCCACAGCAGTAATTTTTTCTAGAATATATCTTTTGATCATATTTGAAATTACGGGTAGTCTTTTTGAAGATAAATACAAAAATCAAATAATAAAAATTAGTTAAGTAAGTGGTCTCTGTGGTTTTCCTTACTATCTAATATAAGCTGCTAATGGTTTGAAGAGCAAGTAATTAGTAACTGAAGACAGCTACAGCCACAAAATATTTAATGAATATATATATATATATATATATATATATATATATATATATATATTCATCTAAAGTTTCGAGAGGTTCAAACCTGAAATATAATTCCTTCAGGTATCAGAAACTAACTGATTAATTATGGTTCTTTTTGATTTAATTTTATATTAATAGAAACTTTTCGCAATTTGAAATTTCTCTTTTTTCAGTTCAAGATGTGCTTATTTTTTTATCCAATTTTTTGACAGATGTATCATATCAAAATGTTTTTTCTTTATTTATCACAATGCAATATCTTAAAGCGTTACGATCAAAAACATACTTCAAGTAGATCTGTTTAGGTTTAACCATTACCCTTCATTTCAGCACCAAATTCATATCTATAATGAACATATCCATCTGTTTACCTACTAGACACAAATTCAATTCTGAATATCGTTTATCTTTTTAATTTCTATATTCGTTGAACTGTCTCCAGATATAAATTTATAAACCCAGTGGAATTTCTATATTAATTTATAATATCAATATTCAACTAGAGGTTATGTCAAAAAGACCATTAAAATAACTAGTCACGCAGTTTTATTGGTTTCTCGGGAGTAGCGCTACATACCGTGTGGGCCACATTCACTGTTAAAAATTCGAAATAATTGACAGTTATGATTATTAACTATGAAAAATAATCGTTCGGAATTGTTACACCCACAAAGCTGTGGTACGAACTATCTTGTATTATTTTTCATCGTTAACAGATGAGGAGGGCGTAACTTTACATGAACATCGATATGTTAATTTCTATCAGACACGTTCAATTAAGTATTTGTTCGAATTCATGAACCATGGAAGCAGCCGCGAGTTAAAAAAATATTTATAATGTTTCTTATTCGTGATTGAAACAGCCTTAAACGGTCAAGGTCGGTTATAAATCAGAATGGTTGTTAACGGTAATTAAAATATGGTGATGAATTTATATATTGTGTCAACTTTCAAACCGAAGTTAATACAATTGAATTATTAGCCACTAATAACGGTTACGATGAAAGTCTTTTCGATAAGCTCATTGGAAAGAAACGAATGAAGAATTTGTTGCATTCAATATACCCCACGAAAACTATTAATGAAGAACAAAAATATTTCGCAATAAATTATGTGCCGAATTTGAGCAGCAAAATTTGTAACAGACTATCGAAAAATAACGTTAAAACAATTTGTACAAATAAAAAAAACTTGAAGTCATTCTTGGTCAATAATGAAGAAAAATCTAAAATTGGAGAAAACAGTGGTGTTTACAAACTATTTTGCGACGAATGTCCTGCTTTCTATATTGGAAAAACAGGAAGGAATATAAACATTCGTGTTGATGAACATAAAAAGTCAATTTAACAAAATAAAAATACCACTGGCTGCACCGCACATTGTATAAATTTAATAATATCCTGGATTTCAACAAAATCCAATTGTTGCATTTAGGTAATAGAGGAAAGCGGCTTGACCTTCTTGAAATTCTCGAAATGAGTTCCGCCCATAACAGTAAATTACCCCTTGTAATCGAACAAATTGATTTTCAGGTATCACTTTTGCTATTGTCTGTTTTATAAAATAAGATGTAATACTCTCCTGTAGTCAGTCTTGACAATGAGTTCATAACTCGAAGCATGTAGACTATCCTTTACTGCTAAATACAGTATCTAATAATTTTTATATAGTGAATCTGAAGAAAAGTGTGTTTTATTTTAAAGTTTAACTGTAGTACATATCATCGAAATACTATGGGACCTCTTGGAAACGTCTTCTATAGATCTTAAACATGTTCTAACTAGTGCCGGATTAAAATTTTTGGGGCCTATCAGCTGAAGAGTGGTGGAGGCCTCTTTAAGGGAACGAAAATACCAAAATTTCACGGTTCGCTGTTCTGTGATTTTTATATTTTATTATAAATTGTGGGTCACAGATTATTACATTTATATTATAGTATAGCAAAAAAAATTGAATTGCAAGATTTGAAATTATCGAAGTGCTTCAGATACGTGTTCAAATTAAAGTTTTATAATGAAGTCATTATGCATTTTTAACTTAATTTCCAATCTACAAACTTCAAAATTTTAATTTTGGTGTGGGCCTTGATTCGTGGGGATCAATAGGCTGCAGCTTACTCCAGCCTATTGGTAAATCCGGCGCTGGTTACAGCGTCGTGGAGAAATCTTATTGAAGCATTTATACAGACGTTCATAGGATGTTGATATCTTACATTTGAAAGAAATTTATTATATATTATCAGTGTATGTTTATTTATATTTTCAATTTATTCCACAAATGAACATAATCTTAGTGGGGTATATCGAATACACTACACTTGGTTTGCTTGTCTAGGCTAGAGTTGGTTCTCCATTTGCATTTGAAAATTATATTTTTTCTATTGAATGAAAGGGAATTTTAGAAGGAACTGATAACTAAGTTATGAAATGATTCTAAAAATGTTTCTCAGAATTTGATTTTATTACTTTTTAAAATCCCAAAGAAGGCGTAGATATTAAAAAATAATTCATATAATAATTCAACCCTAAAATATTTTCATTATTTGGGTAGGTACTATGTTTAGTTTATACAGTTTATCCTAGAGGCCTCGGTAGCCGAGCGGTAAGGTGTACGCTTGTAAACCGAGGATTGTGGGTTCGAGTCTCACCTTTCTCTTGGGTATTGTGTATGTTCAGAATTTAGTGGTTCCAAAATGAATATGTTGGGTAATGACTTAGATTCAAGCCCATTGGCCGTTCGAAACCGGCGTTACACTGTAGGTCCCTTGAGTTGAAAAAAACCCTAAAATATTTTCATTATTTGAGTAGGTACTAGGAAATGAAACATTTCAATGAGAAGTATTTTCTATAAAAAATTAAAAACTGAACTTCGAATCAAATCCGAAAAAAAAATTAAAATCCCGATTCAATGAGTTTTTTTAAATTTTATTCAAGTTTTTTATCGACAGTCAGTTATTTTGACAAGCATGTAGATCAGGAATAATACCTATCAGTAGGTACTAAGATCTTTCTTTTTGAAGTGCTTTTCAAAATTAAAAACAAAGTACTTATAAATCAATTTTTATTTACAAAATTCACATTAAGTTTCGTTTTATCATTTTCTACTACAGCGAAATAATGTATAGAACTTTTTTCGAAACAGTTCTAATAAGTTCGACGATGAACACAAAAGCACAGAATATCAAAATTGAATAAATGTTTATATTTTCCCATGAGTAAACAAACGAAGCTAATTCTATTCAAAGTTCTTTGATTAAATCTATTCAAATCTGTTATCGTCTTGTAAAATATCACAGCACATTATTTAGTCATAAAAATAAGTTCCTGGATGCAAGTTAAAACTAGAAAGTATGGCAACATCTGGACTCAACGGATCATTTGTACCAAATCTCAAATCAACCAGTCCAAAACATCAAAACTCGTACTCGATACTATAACTGGTCGTTGGATAAATGATTTGTGGGATAGTATCATGTAGCTACTGTTCCCAAGTATATCTGGGATCTCTCTGGTTGTGGAATGCCACGACTGAAGATGACGGATGGAGAATATATCATGAATAGACTGAAGTTATAATATGTCTTCTGCAGTCCTTTTGTGACTGATAAATTTTATTATTGAGTCCAGTCAATAATTCCAATAAATATCTATGGAATAATAGGCAACATTTTTCTATACAATGAAATATTAAAAAACTCGAGAGCTCCATCCTTGAGGTCGTATTTTACACGTGAAATGTATCGCGTCGAGATGCGATTCTAACGGATAGAAAAATCTCGAAAAACCGAATTAAAACGAAAAATAGTCATTTATTATACAAGGGAAAAAAGTATTAGATTTCAGCTCGAAGTTGTATTGTCTCCTGACGCGAAGCGGATGGAGACATGGAGTGGTGTGAAGCAAATAAAGCCAAAAAAATATCCGAAAATGTGCTGTTGGCATATTTTGCAGAGAAGTCTAAGAAGCTGAAGTCTTCCACGTTATGGGCAATATATTCTATGTTGAAAGCAACACTCAATGTTAAAGAAAACGTGGATTTTCAGAAATTTACCAAGTTGGTTCCATATTTGAAAAAATTGTCAGTTGGAAACCATCCTAAGAAATCTAAGGTATTGACTAGAGAGGAAGTTGAGCCATTTATAAGAGAGGCAGATGATGAAACCTATTTGTTGGTTAAGATTTTTGATGATTAGGATACGTGGAAGATTCTATCAACAATAAAATTCAAATATCAAATAAAATTTTAGACTGAAATTTCAGGATAAAGTGCTATCACCTCTACGGCAGTTACTTGCAAATCAAAAATGGATAGTCTTCCAACTCCCAAAACTACGATATCACGAGCTGAATCTGATTTATCTGGTTTAGGAATAAATATTGGTTCGTGCACTGGCTGCACCATTAATGTTAACATTGTAAATAATAAATAAAATTAGGTAGTGTTAAATTTTCCCACAATTTGAAAGCCTTAATTATTGTTATACATTAATAAATGAATGATTTCTTGGATTTTTGCTTGATTGAGGAACATAAAAGTTAAAAATCCCATATAGTTTACATGCAGTGTGCGAAGTGAGTATTTCGCACACTACTTCGCGCACGGTGTCATGGTAAAGGAAAATGAAAAAAAGGGTCACTTCGCATATTGTTTTCAATGCGCGAACCTTGTCATTTTTTGACGTTTGTAGAAAAAATATATTAAAGTCAAAAAATTATAGATGCGAAATTTGAATTTTTAAAATGGTAGGCTGTTGTACTTTCAGCGACAATTAGACCTGCGTTGCTAAGGAATCCTTTGAAGTAAACAAATATCTGTCAATTTAATTTTATTGATTTGATTTAAAAATTGCGAACTTAGTAGTTGTTTAGTAGTTATTTTGAATAATATAAAGTGAAAAAAATGTCTGATTCCTAGTTTTCTCTGACTCCACCGTCATCAAACTAACTACATTTCTGAAACAAAATGGGAAAGGTTACACGCCCAAGAAAGCTGCGAGTTTTACGAGTACATAAGTTAATGATTTTTTAAATAATGCTCCCGATGAAGTTTATTTAATGGCCAAGGTTGTTGTTGTATTTGGAATTGCTGGAGCTTGTCGAATTTGTGAAATCAGCCAGGTAACATTAGATGATATTGAAGATTCGGAAACGTTATTAATTGTGAAACTCAAACAAACAAAGAATGAAGTAAGCAGGAGATTTGTAGTTACCTACTGAAGAATATAATTTCGACACAAGAAAATTCCATTGTTGTACCGAATAGTTCAAGGAACATGTCATACATGCAATGCACATTCAATAATTGTACTTTTCATATAAAGGAAATGTATCTTTTGTATAGTAAAATATTCTAAAATTAAATATCTACCTTTACTTATGTGTATATATATCCGGGAAAAAAGTAATTTCAAAAAGTGATATTTCTTTACCTGTCATCAGAGATAAAATGTCAAACTTTTTTCCCGTCACAGAAAAAAATTGTTATTTATTTTATTAAGAAGAAAATTGTCGGAGTGCATCGCGTACTGATGGCGAAACAGATCGAGATGCAATTCGAACTGAATAGTCACCTCGAAATTCAGATCAGTTTAGAAAGAGGGTTGAAACCCTCGAAGGATCTTATTTCAACATAGACTCAATATACGTTCCAAACTTCAAGCCTTTAATGCTAATAATAATATATATATATATATATATATACATATATATATATATATATATATATATATATATATATATATATATATATATACTTATATATATTTATATATCTATATATATATATATATATATATATATATATATATATATATATATATATATATATATATATATATATATATATATATATATATATATATATATATATACCTATATATATATTTTTTTTTTTTGATATAGTTTTAGATAAAAGTTCTGACATTGAATATATTATTTTGAAAAATCTTTTTTTTCAACAAAGTAAATCCTAAAATTATTAAATAGGATTTCATCGATGAAGAAAGCATAATTTAAATATGGATTAATAAAAAGATCGTACATTGTGAACATTTTTATACATACTGAAAATTGGACTATCTACTATCACTTCATTATTGGGGTAAATTTTTTCCGCAAACGTCAAAAAATGACGACTTTTTTAACCTCAGTTCTCAATGAACAAAACTAAATTTGAATTTACTACGTTTATTATCACAAAATATTCTGAAAAATTTAACACTGCGATTGCAATTTCGGTCACTAGACCATCATCGGGCAGATTGAGTTAAGAACTGAATACAGAAATAATGATTTGCGCCTACGGGTGGGAAAGAATTATTGCAGGTACTTAAATAGACAAGAGGAACATATTTCAAGAAGGGCTAATCGAGTGAATTACCCAAATTGGTACAATACAATGTTCTCAGAAAGGTCCTTATTGTTTGAATACACTAAATATAGGAGAATATATCAGATCAATCTGGTCGTTCAGCAAGGTATCTTTTGCATTATGATTGAGTTTGAAAATTTCTAATGATTCTAAATAAGTAAGTTTGGCTCCTTTCGGTAATTTGTGCATGATTTTAAAATTATTTATTTGTGGAAATGGGTGGTGGTTTTCACGGCAATGATTTGAAAACGTTGAATCCGTTTTATTTTTCAAAATATTTTGTGATAATAAACGTAGTAAATTCAAATTTAGTTTTGTTCATCATGTTAAATTATCACGTAGTAACGACGGATTCCATCAACTCAGTTCTCAATGTTGAAGTTTGATTTCACAGACGTCCTTTTGTTGTTACTTTTTTGTCCGGCCGTGAGCGTACAAAAAAGTACACTTTTTTTTACTCTCACGTCAATATCAAGAACGTCGGGCAGCGTACAGTTGGGTTCCGAATCCGACATAATGTAATTTGTAAGAAAAATTTTATATATTTTAATAGAACAAGTAATTTCTTAATAATCGGGCAATTACCAAAAACGCACAGTCCTATAATGCGTGGATAAGTGACTTTAAATGTTTCTGACAATTATTTTGTTGAATTGTCAAATTTGTGTTGCCTTGACATCTACAGAACCAGTAAGCAGAGCAATCTAGTTTTACGTTTCTTCACATCTAATCCTTTTTGAAAATATTATCTTAATTCTGTCGTTTTAACACCGTTTGCGGGAAAAATTGCATGTTTTATTCGGAGAAAAGCACGTTTTGTGGGTCGACTAAAATTGTCGGCCTCACTGCGTTCAGCCGACAAACATTTAGTCTCGCCACAGAAAGTATCACTTTCACTCCTAATAAAACAATATACTATTTAGTATCTCAATGTGATTTTTTCCTATTTTTAATTCTTGCTAGAGATCCTGAAAGGTTTAGAAATATATTAGGCAGTTTAAATAAGAAAATATTTGATGATTTACCAAGAATAATTTTTCGCATTTTTAACGCAGTAAATAACCTCAAACATAATATAAGTATGTTATTTTCATCACTTACTATAGATACCTACTTAAAAATCTTTTCATTCGCGAAAGGGTGACCTCCCAAAGTGAGCAACACTGAAATGATCGATGTAAATTGTTCTTGATCTGTTGAACTTGTTATGAAGTTAGTATCAATAATGTGTTAAAATAATTAATAGATTTTTGAGCACAATAACCAGCACCACTCGTGATTAAAAATTTATACTGATATCTCGAAGTTATTACGTTTTTTCTTCAGTAAAAATTATCATACATATTCTACATATTTCTAGATGCTACCAGTTTGTTTTGATGAATATCTCACAGTGTAAATATTTTCATCATGCGTATCGAATTTCGAAAGGCTCAGAAATAATGTCCATAATTTTAGGTTACTTCGTGAAAGATTGTAGGAAGATACTTTCAACATGAGCGAAAGTTACTGAATCCGGTCATTGATTACAGATGAATTATCCAACGCAAGCCTAATTTCAGTCTTATCGCTCATCGATTGTCTGTAATGATTGTATAAGTGGGGAAAATTACCATACTTACCGAAAATTGACAATTCAGTGTACTGACTAAGGAGATGAAAAGATACTGTAGAATTGATCAGTCTTAGCCAGGATATTAAAACAATTCATCATTATTTCGTTGTCGATTTTTGGAAAATCGACATGGTTGATTGGATGAGTTCGTGGAAAAGTAGGGTAGATCGGGAACGGTCGTCGTACTGTTGAAACAATTCGAATATTTCCGAAACTATTTGCAATTCGTTGAAATGAAACAAGCGTAATTTGACAATTGGCCGCGAGCCCTGATACGATTTTCCGAAAAAAAATATATTATACCTAATAAAAGAGTTCATCGCATATTAATAAAAGCAGGTCCAAATGCGGTTCGAACAAAATGAAGTTCCTATGAAGTGCAGCGCGGTTGAGGAAGCTGTGGATTATAGCAAATTTGCTACCTTTTCTCTTCGAAACCAGGGTTCTAAGACTCACGGTTAAGGAGATAAAAATTTTTTAATTTTTTTTCTAAAATTTACCAAAATTCCTCCTTTAAACCCTCAAAAGTTTTTTATTAATACCTGTAAAAGCCCAATTTCTTCAACTAAATATTCTATAATGTGTGCTTGTTCAAATAGTTGATAGTTTTCATTACAACTGTTGTTACCAAAGGCGCATACGAGGATTTTTATTCCACAAAATTAGTGATTTTGTGAAAATGAATCAACTTAAAAATTTAATGTTAAAAAAAGTAACAACAATTGAGTGCTTCTCTCTCCTTTAAAAACTTTTTTCCTTAATAAACTTTTCAAAGGTATGCTACATAGTGATAAGAAAAAACTTTTCTGCTTCAAATTACGAATATTCCTTCAGAAAGACGAAAATCGTTCGGACTTAGTGAGGAAAACAATTTCATTTTTATGATCGTTTATTTGAACAAAAGTTAAACTACTAATAATAATTTAATATATAACTGTTCTCTACTTATAAATTTCATTCGAACTGTTCTCCCTTGTTCCTAATGCACGTCGGGTACCTCTTTCTTACTTCAGCTGTTACGGTAGGTACTTATTTTTTTGAAGCAGAAGTACTTAGTTCTTTTTTTGTACGATCAAAATGTGATATTATGATCGTTTATTTGAACAAAAGTTACTTGTTGTAATAATTTAATACCTGTCTGCTCTCTTGGTATACATTTTGTTCGTAAGAAAAATATTTCTGCTTCAACAAAAAAAAAATTTCCAACTAAATCTGCAACAAGAGAGCAGATAGGTATTAAACTATTGTTATTAGTTTATCTTTTGTTCAAATAAACTATATTAAAATCACATTTTGTTCGAGCAAAAAGAGAAATATTTCTGCCTCAACAAAAAAAAATTTTCCAACAAAATCTGCAACAAGAGAGCAGATAGGTATTGAACTATTGTTATGAGTTTATCTTTTGTTCAGAAAAACTATATTAAAATCACATTTTGTTAGAGCAAAAAGAGAAATATTTCTGCCTCAACAAAAAAAAAATTTTCAACAAAATCTGCAACAAGAGAGCAGATAGGTATTGAACTATTGTTATGAGTTTATCTTTTGTTCAGAAAAACTATATTAAAATCACATTTTGTTCGAGCAAAAAGAGAAATATTTCTGCCTCAACAAAAAAAATTTCCAACAAAATCTGCAACAAGAGTGCAGATAGGTATTGAACTATTGTTATGAGTTTATCTTTTGTTCAGAAAAACTATATTAAAATCACATTTTGTTCGAGCAAAAAGAGAAATATTTCTGCCACAACAAATAACTAGCTACCGTAACGGCTGAAATGAGAAAGAGGTGTCAGACGTGCATTAGGAACAAGGGAGAACAGTTCGACCAAAATTTATAACCAGAGAACAGTAATATATTAAATTATTGTTAGGAGTTTAAGTTTTGTTCAAATAAACGATCATAAAAATAAAATTGTTTTCCTCACTAAGTCAGAACGTTTTCCGTCTGAAGGAATATCCGCAATTTGAAGCAGAAATGTTTTTTTTGTATGTGTAGCATACCATTGAAAAGTTCATTGAGTAGAGAAGTTTTTAAAGAAGAGTGAAGCTCTCAGTTGTTTTGAAATTGAATTTTCAAGTTGATTCATTTTCACAAAATCACTAATTTTTTGAAACAAAAATCCTCGTATGCGCCTTTGGTACCAACCGTTGTAATGAAAACTATTAACTATTTGAACAAGCACAGATTATATGATATTCAGTTGAAACAATTGGGCTTTTACATGTATTAATAAAAAGTATATGAGGGTTTACAGGCCGAATTTTGGGAAATTTGAGAAAAAATATTATATCTCCTTAACCGTGAGTCTTAGTACCCAGGGTCCCAAGAGAAAAGGTAGCAAATGACCCCAACAATACCTCAAAAAATGTTGGTGCTTCATGAGCCGAACACCCTGTATAAATAAATATAAGTATTTTATTTCGACCTAAACTGTCCTTTGTTGAACACAGAAAATAACAGTCACGATAATGTTCAACAAAGATATAATCATCAACCTGGCGATGAGAACGAATTATTATATCAGTCGCACCAATCGTCATTTCAGTTAGACCAGCATTTCTTGAGTGTTAAGTAAACACGATCTAAATTCTACAGGTTCTCAAGTACCACCAACGTTCTAGTATAATAATCTCTATATCAGATTGAAAACCGAGATAACGAAAACAATCTCCTGGCCTGGTCTAGATTGAGTACTGGGAGTACTTCAAACTCAATATATATGCAAAACATGTCGCTGCAGTTAAAAAGCGGTACCAAATAAGTGAACTAGTTCGCTTTTCAGCGCATAAAGATATCTATTAAAATTCGATTAAATATGCAAATTTGCATCGATATCGACTCGCATAATCCTAAAAGAGTTATCTGGCTACGTTCGGTCGATTTTAGATCGTCAATTAAGAAACGATTAATGAAAATGCAAATCCAAAAAGATTAAGTCGCGATAATTAAAAATCTCGACGTTGAATACGATACAATAAATATCGCATGATGGCGATCTTGGTGTAATGCAGTGGCATGTGAATATTGAATCGATAAAATTAATAGTGTCCATAATTATTGGTCCATTCACTTATTAGTCGAATTTTCTCAAAAATAATGGACTATTGCTCTTTTTTTAAATCGGTTTTATGCCTACTGTAATTGATATATATATATATATATATATATATATATATATATATATATATATATATATATATATATATCTATATATTATATATTATATATATATATATATATATATATATATATATATATATATATATATAATAATGGACTATTGCTTCTTTTTTTTAAATCGGTTTTATGCCTACTGTAATTGATATATATATATATATATATATATATATATAATATATATATATATATATAATATATATATATATATATATATATATATATATATATATATATATATATATATATATATATAATATATATATATATATATATATATATATATATGTTCAGAAAGATTTCCGCGGTCGGGAGTATTTGAAAAACTTGGTTCACGGAATGAACCGCGTAAAAGATTTGAAAAATCTCGACGTTTCGGCTCCTTTTGCGAAGCCATCTTCAGGAGAATTAGAAGGGAAATAATTCAGACTCGTGGCCTCAATCTGCCTACTCCACGAATCGAATTTAGGAGGAATCGGAAACAATACGATTGCGTGGTCTCAACCTGCCTACTCCACTAACCGTATTGCTTCCTGTCAACTCTGAAGTCTCAATCTGCCTACTCTTCAGAGTCAACTGACGGGCCGATCGTCGCGTGGCCGTATTTATAGGGGAGGGGGGTGGGTACTCACGCTCATCAGTGCGGGATGCACTCTGATTGGGCGTTACATGGCGACCACTGAGAAGTGGTTTCCATGCTGATGGGAGTCTGTGACTGTCATCTCTGGTGTTCAAACAATTTGGACGTTTTTCTATTTCTACAGCTTCACGGGATTTGAAAGATCGGACGGGAGCAATAGTTCTTGTATTGGGGAAATCGATAATGTGGCCTGTTTGGGTGTGATGTTGGGAAAGGGCGTTGGCGATATCTGAGTGTCTTACCGAAAGTGAATGTTCCTTGGCACGGACCTGAATTCGTCGGTTCGTTTGTCCTATATAGGAACGAGGACAATTGGAACAGGGAATCTCATAAACACCGTGATTTTCGTTAGGAATTTTATCCTTGACGGATCTGACCAGATGGGAGAGTTTTTGTTGAGTAGTGAATATTGTTTTGATGTTTGTGTTTTTGAGAGATCTTGCGATCTTATCTGTTACTCCTTTGATGTAAGGGAGAAATAATTTAGGTGTAGATTCTTGTTCAGTGGGATTGGAAGGTGGTAGAGGTGGGGTGATATTTGTGTGTTTGCGTATGCTCTTGTCGATTTGATATGTGTTGTAACCGTTCCGTAATAATATATGTTTTAGAGTTTTGAGTTCTGATTCACGGTGTTCGTCGTCAGATAGTCGAATTATTTCCCTTCTAATTCTCCTGAAGATGGCTTCGCAAAAGGAGCCGAAACGTCGAGATTTTTCAAATCTTTTACGCGGTTCATTCCGTGAACCAAGTTTTTCATATATATATATATATATATATATATATATTATATATAACTTTCACGGATATATGTATTCCGTCGGATTCAAATCATCCTCTTTCCCATAAACATTCAGCTTTTAAGTTACTGATCCACAGAGCGTTTTCAATTCCATTATACGTACCAAAATTAGCAAAAGAAATTTCCACTATAGAAATAATTGCTTCAAATAATGGTTTTCATACAAGTTTGATAGATAAAATGATAAACAAGAAACGTAGTCAACTAGCGTACAACAGCATAATTATATCCTCAATTGAAAGTAGAAAAATCGGAAAATTCACATCTTTAAACTATCTTGGTCATCTAACAGAAAAAGTTACTATTGTCATACCTAAATGTAATATTAAAATAGCTTTCATACCTGAGACAAAACTCTCAGGATTTTTATTCAATGCCAAAGATGTTACTTCAAAATTCGAAAGCTCAGGAGTTTATGAGTTTATTTGTCCTGTATGTAAAGAAGTGTATCAGAGTGTTCGATCATTCTAGACAAGATTTAAAGAACACCAACAATCTTTTTGATAAATAAAACGGATTAAGCGTTTTCAAATCATTGCCGTGAAAACCACAACCCGCTTCCACAAAAACAACACTACAAGACAACTTTCAAATTGTGCACAAATTACCGAAAGGAACAAAACTAACTTACTTAGAATCATTAAAAATTTAAACTTTATCATAATGAAAAAGATATTTTGCTGAACGACCACATTGACTTGATATCTCTAGTGTATTCAAACAATAAAGATTTTTCTAAGAACATTTTATTGTACCAATGTGTTCCTCTTGTCTATTTAGGTAACTGCAATAATTCTTTCGCACCTATAAGCGCAAATCTATAATACATTGTTATAAATTTGCGCCTATGGGTGGGAAAAAATTATTGTAGGTACTTAAATAGACAAGACGAACACATTGGTACAATAAAATGTTCTTAGAAAAATCATTCAGTTCAGTTCTTAACTCGATCGGCCCGATGATGGTCTAGTGACCGAAATTGCAATCGCAGTGTTATATTTTTCAAAGTATTTTTGATAATAAACGTAATAAATTCAAGTTTTGTTTTTGATCAACATATATAAATTTTTTGTGGGTACATGACATCTCTAGCGGCTCTTATCTAAACCAGTGAGCTTAAATTTGAAATATTTTCGAGACAGAACGAAGGTATTGAAATTTGGGAACATTTTTCCAAACGACGAAATTTTATGTCATCGTAGTTTTTCCTTTTCCTCTTTCGTCAATTAGCTCACCTCCACAGCTTCTGCAGATTGAGTTAGAAGATAGAGAGTTTGGTACATGTATTGAGTTTATGTAAAAATATGATCCATTGTAGGTTTCAAATATTTTTCTCAATCGCGCTGCACTTTGCGGAGATTATTCCTGTCGAATCGCATCTCGACCTGTTTCGATATCACTTTTCGTTTCTTCATTACGCGATGCACTTCGCTAATTCTTTTTCTTCAATAAAATAAATAATTTTCTAAGTTCATTTCTGTTTGATATAAAGTGGATTTAACATAATTTGCTCCTTTTGATCTCGACGCGATACACTTCGCTCGAAAAATATGACTGTTATATAATTAAAACAAGTCTTGTAATGCTACTAGGATACAAAGATCCTACCAGGTACCTGCTACGAAAGTTCGAAATGCATTTATATCTTTCAGTTTTATTAATAATTAAGTACTAACACAAAATGTAAAAAATAGTATACCTACAGATCTGGTGACAAAAGTAGACTCTTTTGAGTTAATCACTCGCTGCGCTTGCTCACACTCAAAAGCTATATTCGTTAGGTAAATTATGCTTTAATACACATGTTGTGTAAAATACTATTTTCTCCGATCGTGGAAAAAGTGGCACTATTTTGACCTGTTTTCTATGCGCAAAGTTCAACATTCCAAAATAGTGGCAGTTGCTAAGCAATTAGAAAATAACAGTGCGGTAATATTCTTACCGCACTGCTGTAGCGTGCGGTAATGTAACAAATGGATTATTACAATAAAATGAAACAAAGTATGGTTTTGATTTTTATAATTGTTGTTAATATCTACATTTAAATTTGTATCCTGTAGCTTGACGTTTCAAAAATGCTCTCAGTTTTTGGTACTGGGCAATATTAATATTATTTTTAACAAAGTTGATCGAAGCATGGAATAATGTGCCCACAACGTCGAAGATTTCATTGTTTTAGCCAATTCAGCAACATACGCCATCAGTACAATCTCAGAAAAGGATACACTGTTGTTTTTCTGCAAAAATCCATGAAGCGTTGGTACGCAAGATCATACTCCTTTCTGGATTTCGCCGGAAGTAAATTAAGTGAAGCCGCGTTCGCGGCTTCTACTAGTTCAGAAGCCGTGCAAGGTAACAAATAATCACTATCAGTGTTCATGTTTACAAATTCTTTTTTAATTCCTCATAAAATACAACGAATCAAACAAAACCGGCCTTAAAATTATTGTACTTTTGTCATAACGAAGTAATTTCCATGGTTACCACTTCTATATTTTAATGTGAACATAGAGAAACCTATTTAAACTTACTTGATTACATCTTGAATGAAATATTTTTTAATTAATTTTTTGAATGTAAATCAACGATCGGAGAAAAAATAGTATGTATAATTCGTGGGAAAAGCATATTCCCAAACTCCTGTGTTACCAGACTCGTCGCTATGCTCCTCGTCTGGTAATTATCACAGTCGTTTAGGAATATTATGCTTTTCCCACTAATTATACAATATACTATTGTTTTAATAGGGTATACCAAGTACGGTTGTTACAGTTATACTTTGATCGCTTACAGTACTGCCACTATGGCCATATAGAACTCTTACTGCACTTGAGATGAAAGCTTTAAACAAATATAGATACTTAGTTGAAGCATTGTAGAAATTTGTCAATTCGTCTCTTCCAATTGATTCAAAGTGTACTCATTCAAACTCACTTAACAGAAATCATCTGTGAATAATAATGGAATGAACTCAATCTACGAATCCATTAAAATTTCTTATTTCATTTTCTTATATATTTGAACGAGAAAACAGTATATATCTTCTTCAACCTCTTTAAGCACCTCACCAGTCTAATCTAACAATCTAACAAAACAAATCACCGCAATTATTCAAACGATACTCTTAACGACAACGTCATCTGACAGATTGATACGGGCCCATACGCCTTCGGTCAAAGTGGAAATCTACATGTATCGATAACTCATACGTCCATCACTCTCCAAGCAACTGCTCACCTGTGTGGTGTGATGGCCCTATAAGTTATCGATACTTGTATGTATATACATAGGTATATACAGTTGTTCTGGCTAGATCGGAATAGACGAAAAATAAGTACAAAATACTATCAATAACATGCTCTTTGAAGTATAATTGTGGGCGAAACTTGTCAATTCACACTATCTTGCGGAGTCATGATGTTTCAAATTTTAGTTTTAGGCGCTTTTGGTTTGTGTAATAACTCGAATTATTACGTTCTTTTAGTTAAATATTTCTTCTAAATTTGATATTTTTCTTCAGAATTGTTACTTAGAATATAAAAGACTTAAATGAATATATAGAAATGGTGGAAATAATTCAGTACTTTCGTATTATGAAATACAGTTCTTTTGAATGTTATATGAAAGATAACATTCTCAAAAAACACTGAAGGACAACAAGATCAACACTAGGGTTTCGCAATACCACAAGACTAGACTTGGTCTTGTCTTGGTGTTGGCACCAAGACCAATACAAAGGACAGGGCATAATAAATATATCAAGGCCAAGACTGGCCAGTCTTGGTCTTGGTCTTGAACTTGCGAAGAGCTAATTCTAAATATATAATAGATAGATTGGCCATGGTCTTCAGATGGACGGAAATTGGTGCGCTTGGCCGGTAGGTGAATTAGGTCTGACCTAGGGTCCAAAAACCTACTTTTATGGGCACTTTTCAGGAGAATGTTGTACATTAATTATTTTGATCATGGTAATTTTTGCTGCGTTTGACTTAATTTGTATTTCTTATAGATCTTTCACACTATTGGATGCATAACAATTATTCATCAATGGTTAATTGTCTCTATGAATGGGACATATGACCATTGTTGTTCTCTGTGACTTTCTCACCTGTGGATTGTCAGTTTCTCACATTATATTGCCTAAGCAGTAAATTATTAATCACTAATATATCGCTAATGTTCCATATAGCATTTCTGTTTCTCAATATTGTTGTATCTTTCTTTAAATTTGAAAGGTAAGTTATAAGACTGTAGGATTAATTTCACAATGTTGCCTGATTCCATTATTATTGTAGTTGTACTAAAGATGGAAATTATCGAAAAACGCTCAACCTAATAGTAAGATTTTGAAGTTTCATACTTGAAATTCTAGTCTCTTCCTTCTATTACTCCCTTTCGGGAGGGTAAGATGGGCTAGTTACAAGACTATATTGCCCAATACTAATCGTCTTGGGCCGGGTCTCTGTTACCAGAGGTCTTGGATTATACCAATACCCGACTTGCTTAAAATTTTTAATTTCAAACACTTATTATTCACAATATCACTTAACATTTATTGGAACACACGTGGTCTTGATTTAACCTCTAAATCTTGAGATTCAGAGGTTAAGCGTGTGTTCGGTGTGACGGTCAACCTCTCAATACCCCCAGTCTCTCTCAACTCCCAATCGTCATATATTGCATTACCACGCTGCGCGTTATATCTACCTAAAGCAGCGCCGTCTTGGTCAAACGACCTATTGACTACTGTCATTATTGTCTAATTTCACTTATATATAAAACGAAATTTGAGAGAGTATATGAGATTGTATTCTATCTCTATCATACAATACAAGCTTGAGAGATAGAATACCCTATGAAATAATAAGACAAAGAACCAAAATCGTAGACGAAAGAATAGCTAGTACGAAGTGGACTTGGGCAGGTCACATAGTCAGAACAAAAGACGAGAGATGGACAAAAAGAATGGTTGAGTGTCGTCCCCGACATGAGGCATTAAGAAGTCGAGGAAGACCTCCAACTCCTTGGACAGATGACCTCAAGAGAATAGAGAGTAACTGGTTGAGTGCAGCACAAGACCGAACAAAATGGAAAATGTTAAGGGAGGCTTACGTCCAGCAGTGGACAACATGAGCTGTTTGATGATGATGAGATTGTGGTTTAGAAGAATGTTACGAGGAAAAAGCATTACGTCATGAATGTGAATAGGCATGCAACGACACCAAGGGATGTACAACTACGTCTAGGGGTGTGTAACTTGAACCATGGGTGTCTAAGAACTCGTATTTGAATGCCAATAACGACGAAACCTATCAATGTCATTCGGATCTTTCTGTAATTGATAACTAGAGCTCTTTGAGTTGTACAAAAAGAAGCAGCTTAAAAGAAAACACAAATTTTGACAGAGAAACCTTTGATTGGTACTGAAATGTCTGTCGAATTGAACATTCCTTTTATCATAAATCACTTTTTTATGCGCATTTTCCGTACGCGCCTGGCAACTTCGATCGTTGTACTGGTGCAAGCAGTTTTTATAAAAGATGCGATATCTCGTACTCTCAAAATCAAACAAAATATCTTCGCACGATAACTAGCTTTATAAATTCTCATTCTACTTGTTGAATAACGAAAACACCTACTAATCTTATGTTTCGTAATTCCATACAACATTCATCAGAAAAAAGTGTGTTAGAACTACTGCTCAATTTCGAAATACAATATTTTCCGCCTAAAACTGCTCAAGGCAGTACTTTCACGTATGTACTGTATCACATATAATTTGTAGAATATGTGAGCAGACGTTCAATAATTCATCTTTAAGATTTATGCACCAATTATGAATAATGACCCAAAAAGATTACTGAAAGTCCTTCAGGTCCGATCGTCTGATATACTCGGTTTATTATTAAGAACAAAGGCATATTGGATATTTCTGTCCAGCCTTGTAATTACAGAAATATCTGATTGTCTTGTTTTGATTTATGAGAGACCACTCGCAGAGATCTGTTCACTGTCATATTGAGAAACTGAAATAAGAGGTTCAATATAAAGAAATCTGCTCAACAAATTGGGATGATGACTTTGGCTATACAAAAAAATACCACCAAGTATGCTATTACGAAAAAAAATGCTATTACTGAAATTCGATTGAATGCTCTTTTGTTGCTCAAGACAATTTGATAAAAAATTTCAAAAATTATAGTGGTCAATCAACTGCTGTTTACGTGATTAAAAATTAATAACTTATACAATTTGTAATAGTCGTGACTGATCCTGAGGCAATATTTTCTAATATTCTCATCGTTATTAATAATCACACATAGGTATATAATGAGTGCCCATCAAGGTGGCCAATTTACACCTATTTACTGTGAGTGGCAACTGTTAAAGTGATGTTATATAAATTGAAAAAATTATTATTTAATGTATATTTTTTCAGTTTTAACACTGTTGCAATATTGGTTTTAGATCGATATGAAATTAAATGAGATCATCATTTGATTGATTCTTCTGAAACTGAGCAAAATAACTCTGACATGGGTCATCAATATTCGGAAAATATATATAAACATCACTCTGTATTGTTATGTACTTGTCTTTCCCTAGCAATAACTGACCATTTGAGTTGAAAACCGAGTTTGAACATATGTTTCAGTAATTTTTTTCCGGCTGTGGTCATCTTCAGATGCTAATTACATGCTATTCATTTCAATATCAACAGTCATGTGTGCTTATATTAGATGGTGAAGGAAACCCTTAAACACATAATCTGAAAAACGTAATTTTGAAATATAGGTAGTTTATTTTTTTTGATTTTTCACATTTTCAAAATTGTACATTGTGGTTGACTCTCTTGTCATCTAATATTAGCAGACCTGGCTGCTGATATTGGACTGAATAGCACGAAATTATTTAGTGCAGGATACAGCCGGAAGAAGTTTAATGCCTGTTTTTTGACTTTTCAATTTTTCTTAAAAAAAATCATAATCAAGCCAAATTATATATATATATAGATATATATATATATATATATATATATATATATATATATATATATATATATATATATAAAAATATATAATAATAATAATAATAATAAGGCCTTTATTTCCTACAGGTAAAAAGAAAAACCAGTTACAGGAAAAATTCTTAAATAACTAAATAAAAATTAACAGAAGCGGCTTCAAAAATATTAGTATTACAATAACTAAAATTAACTTTAAAAAAAAAATGAAATGACAGAGAGAAAAAAGAAAGAAAATAAAATTACTTTAAGATATTAATACAATTATAACTTGAGAAACGATAAGAACTCAATATAACTTATGTCTATCTATCCAGATACTCCAAAAAAACTCGACTTATGGCTGAAAACGTATCAAAGTTCATATCGCAACTATCAGAAACCTCATTGAATAATGAACACATGTATCTAATAGGCGATTGTACAAGAGAATTGGTTCTTGGTGTGGCCAAGAAAAATAGTTCATTACATCTTGAGCACCGCCTAGGCACCAGAAATTCCACCATAGCCAGAAGAGGGGGACAGTCAATACAGCCGTGCAATAGTTTATATAAGAATTTCAAAGAGAGAAGTTTTCTGGTGACTTCAAGCGATTTAACCCCAAACCTGTTCAATAAGTTATCCTGATCAAAACCTCTTGAAGGGTAAACACCATCCTCTCTCCACACCAGATACTTAAGGAACCTCAGCTGCACTGACTCCAAATGATACTTGTGAACATTGTAGATAGGATGCCAAATCATACAACCGAAATTTAATCTGTTCTTCACTAGAGAATTGAACAACTGCAATAGAGTTCCCGTATCATGAAAGTGATTGGCATTGCGCAAAATAAAACCATAGGTTTTAAATGCAGCTGAGAGCGTAGCACTTATATGAGGGACAAACGTGCAACCTTGATCAAACAAAATACCAAGATCACGAATCTCAGATACCCTAGCCAAAATGCTATTTTCAACATTATAATCGAAATGAATAATATTGTTCCTCCTGGTATATGTCACATTATTACACTTAGCAACATTAAGGTTCAGCTGATTTGAAACGCACCACTCAGACACATCATTCAGTCCCTCCTGCAGTCTCATGCAGTCCTCAATAGTGTTGATTTCTCCATATATTTTCAGATCGTCAGCGTACATGAGATTATGACCCTTGATGCAATCCAGCAGATCATTCACAAAGAGAAGAAAAAGAAGGGGGCCAAGATTAGAACCCTGAGGTATGCCTGATGCTGCCGTGAACCGAAATGACTGATGACCCTCGAATTCCACAAACTGACATTGATTATGCAGATATGATTCAATAAGTGAAACCAAACCGCTAGAGAAGCTAGATTTAGTTTTTAGCTTCCATAATAACTTTTGGTGACATACTCGGTCGAATGCCTTCGTAAAATCAGTATATATAACATCCACTTGAGAACCATCATCCAAGCTCTCCAAGACAAATTGCGACATGGTAACTAGATTCGTCATACACGATCTGCCGGACATATATATATATATATATATATATATATATATATATATATATATATATATTATATATATATATATATATATATATATAATATATATATATATATATATATAAATAATATATATATATATATATATATATATATATATATATATATATATATATATATATAGTTAGATTGATAGAATCCGTTGTTACTACGTGATGATCATTGGTAATGATTTATAAAAACAAAACTTGATTTTACAAAATAGTTAACAAATATGTACTTCTATTTCAATTTCGGTTATACCACCATAATCAGGCAGATTCACTTTAGAACATAGTTCTTGTATATATTTTCAACATTTTTTAATAATTATAAACAATAATTAATTTTGTTTTTGTTGATATTCATGAATTTCGTAAATGGATACAACAGAATTGTAATCAACAAGTACCTTCATATACAAGGAGCAAGAATAACTACCGTTCAGTTACTTAGAACTGATAGCAATGAATTAAGATAATTCTAGTCATTATTTACCAGTGGTAATTACTGGCGAAGTGTAGTTTATTGGGTACTAAGCTTCACTATGTTTCGATAAATTGTCAGTAGTTAATTGCTTTTTCTGTAATTACACTTGGAAGTTACATTTCACAATTACTAGGCAATAAATGAATGTGGTGTGAATAGCGTGTGTTTTATCATCTTACCATGGAATTGAATAGAGAACGCACCAGAAAAATGAGTATCCTAGAAACTTAATCATCAGTAAGAAGTATTCAGCTCTCAGAGACGGTGACACAAAATATTAGGTCATTTGTACCAGTATGGCGGTTCTTCATGGGTCTAATTACGTAAAGGCAAAAAGGAAAATGATGGTCATAGCGCTGGCACCGGCGGCCCAATCGCGTGGGCGTTAATCGAACGCGTCGGATAAATAACGAGTGTCGAACGATTTGTTCCACAAAAATGCTTGTATTTTCAGATAGTCGAAAAAAAAAAGAAATAGGCAGCAGCGTAATGCCATACTTCTCGGGTGTGACTTACAGCCCGCCATACCGACACGAATACATTAATTTATATAAAACAATTCAACCATTTGTACCAGGCTAATTTTTGCATAGCTAATCATCGTCAAGTAGCCATTCACGAAAAGCACCTTGCCATACTTTTCTGACAGTTCCCAATGGCCGCCATACCACTGCAAAGGATTAATTTTTTCTTCGCCAAACGATTTGTACCAGTATTGCATTTGAATTTTTGGAAAGTATTTGACAAAATGTGACCTTTATTATATTCTAGTAGGGGGAAAAAGTGCTGCCATACTCGAAATACTTATTTATTTGACACGTTTTAAAAATACGACTGTAAAATCATTTTTTACATCATGGCAACATTGTATTTTCTTCGTTTGGATGCAATCGTACCTAAAAAAATTTATTACAGATTGTAACCATGGGGCGGACGACTGTCGGACTTGAACTAAAAGGTGAAATAAAAGGTTTTTTTTTGACGATTTGTACCAGTATGGCATTTGGATTTTTGGAAATTATACGATACAATGTGACCATTATTATTTTTGCCATACTTCTAGTAGAGGGAAAAAGTGGGGCCATACTGGTACAGATCGTTCGAATTACGAATAAAATCTTAGAATTTTGAAAAAATATTGTTCACATTCACCACGTCCCAAAGGTATGGCATTATCAGACTTCTATTTATGATCATACATAGAACAGTTAATAGTTATTTATGTACCAAGTGCGTTATATAGATCCTTATGCCCTGAGGGAAACATTCGGCCCGAGGGCCTCTGGCCCTTCGGGCATAAGGATCTAGTAACGCACGCGGTGCATACAAGATTTTATTTTTCACGAAAAAATTATTATATTATGATGAAAAATCGATTTTAAAATCGTTTCATTGCTCCTATCCATTTTCCTTCTCATAGAAGGCATGTCATTGGTTGATATTTTGAAGTTTGTGAATATATTTGTCATCATATTCAGTGAATGTCATTGCTGCTTTCTTTGTGTAGTCTTATAGAAATAATGGAAATGAAAATGAATTTACCCAAGAATATCATAGAAAATGCAGCCAAAGCTGCGAATAATTCATTGCCGGAGAAATCCAGAGTTGTATACGACAAGGATTATGAAGTATTTAATCAATGAAATTTGCTTCGTTTCTCCTAGTACAATAAGCGGGCGTTTTTGATCCATTATGACCGCAAATGCGGGCGTAATAGCCTAGGGCATAATGAGTGTTTTTATAGCAACCGTATCCAAGGTAAAATGAACATATAATATACAAGTGAAAAATAAAAAAAGTTTCAGGGTGGTACAAACCGTTTGGTGAAAAAAAAAATTACTCCTTTTCAGTGGTATGGCGGCCATTGGGAACTATCGGAAAAGTATGGCAAGGTGATTTTCGTGAATGGCTACTCGACGATGATTAGCTATGCAAAAATTAGCATGGTACAAATGGTTGAATTGTTTTATTTAAATTAATGAATTACACATGAAGTCACAACCAAGAAGTATGGCATTACGCTACTGCCTACTTCTTTTTTTTTCGACTATCTGAAAATACAAGCATTTTTGTGGAACAAATCGTTCGACACTCGTTATTTATCCGTCGCATTCGATTAACGCCCACGCGATTGGGCCGCCGGTGCCAGCGCTATGATCATCATTTTCCTGTTTGCCTTTACGTAATTAGACCCCTGAAGAACCGCCATACTGGTACAAATGACCTAATATTCTGTGTTACCATCTCCCGGTCTATCATTACACTGTTATTTCATATTAACAATAGATTTTCTATATTTCTTTGCAAGAAAGAATACCATATTATTGATGGTATCGGTTCTCATCACACGTTACATTCCAGACACTATTGACTAGGCGAATGGACGCGAGGCTTAAAAATGATGAAACAATGCAAGCAAAACTTTCTCATGGTCAGCTATATTCATATATGCGTTTTGAATGGAGATCCTTTCATCGCGTGCGGAATGTTGGGTTTCAGGGACAACAAAATACAATATGTGAATGAAAGCTGATGCAATATTTTTCTTTCACCTATAGAAATATTTTCAGGAATTCAATATTGAAGTGAGAATTTGTTACTTATTATATATATTTTGAAATGAAGAACTGATACTAATTTTCACGAATAATCAACTAATTATTCGTAAACTGACGAATCAAATTTCTTAATGCACGTATATATATATATATATATATATATATATATATATATATATACAGGGTGATTCATTAAGGGTGGCGACCGGCCGTATCTCGGAAACCGTATGTCCTAGAATTTGGGGAAAAAAATTCTTGTATGAAAATCTGCCCTAAAAAATTGATTAAAAATGTTTTTGAGTCCATAGTTTTCCGGTAGGTGGCGCAATCTACCACTTATAAAATATAATTGGATTTTTTACGAAATATTCTCCAATTTAGGATGGTAAAAAATATCAACTATAGAAACTACTGTCCTAATTCTACAACTTTTGTAAAAGTCATTTTTTTGTATCACCTTTTCTGAAATGGTGGGGGAAGTTCTCTTTCTTTGACATAAAAAAGACTGTAACTCCATAAGAGTATTGAATGTAGATTTCAGTAACAAATAACAAAAACACTTTTAATTTTCTAATCGGCAACTAGAGGGCGTTATGTAACAGCTAGCTCTATTAATGATTTTTTTTGAAAAATTTCAAATGCAATGCTATAAATCTAACTAGCTAAGAAAAAGCCAAATTTGATGACTTATTGACCTGTTGAAACTGCGAACTAATATCTCTTTTCATTTCAAAGATATTGGCATTTTTTTATGAATGTTGGTGAATGTTGTCTCGCCCTGTAAGGTGAAAGAGAAATTATGTTGCTAAACTTGTTTTGAAAAAAAAAAACAAGTAGAAACGCATCATGAAAATATTTACTAACATTACATAATGAAACAAAACTAGTCCAGTCAAATTAGACCAAAAAAAATAGGAGTGAAGTTACAAAAATTCGCACCTAGCTGAAAATTGGTAGGATTGCTCAAAACACCATTATAAATGAAATCTAAAAAGTCCTCATCGCTCTGATACGCGCAAAAAAAACTTACTCAGGGTCGAATGTCACAAAAACGGTTTTCTTGCGATTTTCAGCAAAGCAGTAAGTTTTATCATGGAATGAGTCTAGACAAAAATTTTAGATCACCTAATTATCTATAAAAAAACGTTTGAATAAGTTTTTTCTTCAGACCCACCGTTTTTGAGATCAACGATTCAGAAAGTTGAAAGAAATGCAAAAAACACTAGCTCAAAGGTGGCGTTGAAACGTGCATATTATGACGATTACAATTATTTCAACTTTTTGAATCGTTATATCTCAAAAACGGCGACTCTTAGAAGAAAAAGTAATTTGAAATTTTTTATAGATAATTATCTGATCTACAATTTTTGTCAGGGCTAATTTCATGCTGTTGTGAAATAATATGATAAGGATGCATTTTATAATCCTTTAATATTCTTGGCACCAAAGAATTATTCAATCCTAGATCTCTTGCAATTTTTCGAATACACAAATGGGGTTCAGACTTAACTAACGCCAATACGTTAATAACATTTTCTTCATTGCGACTTCTACGTAACCTATTTCTTAATGCGACAGGTTGAACATTGCCGGTTTCTCGCAATCTTTGTGCCAATCCTTTGAATAATTTCCGAGAATGACACCGTCTTTCAGGATATCGTATCGCATACTTCCTTTCAGCAATTACTTCATTTTGTAGACTTTCAAAATCTACACTGAGTATATCATATGCCTCTTCAATTGAATAAAAAGGCATTATAAAAGAGTTAATTTGCAAACAGTCAGAATAAATTTGACAGCAATAAAAACTTAAAAGTAAACAATCATAAAACATTAGGGTCATTTCCATAGGTAACTTGCTGACTTTTGAAACATCTATCTCTCAACAGTTTAACATCATTCGTAATATTGCAGTTCGTCCATGAACATAAAACTATAAGAGATCGTTTGAGAGATTTGGGATTGAATTTTTAACCGAAAATTTTCATCCGAAATAGTTCAAAGCAAATACTGGCAAGCATTTTGAGTATTTAAAATAATGAGATAGTGGGAGTGTTTTGTAAATTGCTGTTATGAGTAGCTCCCTTAGTTTTGTTTCATTATGTAATGTTAATAAATATTTTTGAGGAGCGTTTCTTGTTATTTTATTTTCAAAACAATTTTAGCAACATAATTTCTCTTCCACCTTACAGGGCGAGACAACAATCACCAACACTCATCAAAAAATGCTAATATCTTTGAAATGAAAAGAGATATCAGTTCGCGATTTTGACAGGTCAATAAGTCATCAAATTTGACTTTTTGTTAGCTAGTTAGATTTATAGCATTTTTTGAAATTTTTCAAAAAAAATCATAAATAGAGCTAGGTGTTACATAACGCCCTCTAGTTGCCGATTGGAAAATTAAAAGTGTTTTTGTTATTAGTGACTGCAATCTAAATTCAATACTCTTTGCATAGAGCCTATGTTTTCGAAAATCGGTGCATTATGGAGTTACAGTCTTTTTTATGTCAAAGATAGAGAACTTCCCCTACCATTTCAAAATAGGTAATACAGAAAAATGACTTCAACAAAAGTTGTAGAATTAGGACAGTAGTTTCTAAAGTTGATATTTTTTACCAGCCTAAATTGGGGAATATTTCGTAAAAAATCCAATAATATTTTATAAGTGGTAGATTCCGCCACCTAGCGGAAAACTATGGACTCAAAAACATTTTTAATCAATTTTTTAGGGCAGACTGAGAATTTGAGGCATATGAGAATTTTTGCCCCTAAATTCTAGGACATACGGTTTTCGAGATACGGTCGATCGCCACCCTTAATGAATCACCCTGTATATATATAAATATATATATATATATATATATATATATATATATATATATATATATATATATATATATATATATACATATAATAATTCGCAATTATTCATAATGATACATATATTTTGGAAAGTTGTTATATCATAGTTATAAATAATTTCCATTATCTGGTTTCATGTTCATTATTATCAGAATATATTATGTTATATTGAACATGGCCCTAATGAAAACAATGTTTTTGTTAGATTAAATTCAGAATAAATTGGGTTCTTCTGCAAAGATCATTGCTTGAAATATGTAGTTTCCTTTTGCTCTCGAAATTATATATAAATTCTAGTATAAATAATTCTGATATTTTTTTCATTTCTCAAATGTTTTCAATTTATTTCATTGTGTTCGTTGATTGATAATAACATAATCTATAGCGAAACGAACGATTAAATCTTTGTTTTTTATAGTTTACAATGGCTCTCGAAGAAATATATAAATCCTTATGTATTTGTAGTATAACTTTTTTTTCATCTAATTAATTCATACGTTTTTAATTAATATCGTTCTGCCTGCTACTTAATACCTGATATATAGCGAAAGGAACCTTGTGCAATCCAGATGGCCCACAACACGTCTCTAATTTTTTAACGATTATACCTCATGTTGAGTATTAATGTATAGGTATATAAAAGTAGTGAATTAAAAGAATTGGAAACTATTGGGTTAGCGGTATTTACATGTATATATATATATATATATATATATATATATATAAATATATATATATATATATATAAATATATATATATATATATATATATATATATATATATATATATATATCTATATATATATATATATATATAATATATATATATATATATATATAATATATATATATATATATATATATATATATTATATATATATATATATATATATATATATATAATAATAGTAAGGAAGTTAACAACATGATACAGCAAATGGAATGACGTCATTGAAAACATAGAAGCGGTAATTCAAGTAACGGTATGCTGTAACTGTTCATTTCTCCACAATTCTGAAATTCCTTCCTATTTTCGTGTAGGAAAATGAGATTTTCTAGGATATATATATATATATATATATATATATATATATATATATATATATATATATATATATATATATATATAAATTATTTTTGCCTGCGTTTTATTATTAACTTATTTTTTTGCAGTAATTACAAGCCATTTGAATTAGTAAAACGACTTTGAAGTTCCTTCAATCCAATGCACTCGGCTGACCCTCGTATAAAATTTTTATAGATTAAGAATGGCGGTGAATTTTTTCTAAATATGTTCCATATTCGTCACCAACTCTAATGGCAGAGACACTTTTTCATTACTGGCTCGTAGATCAGTTACGATCATTCTCGGGAAAATTATCAATAAAATCAATCGAAACATATTTATTACTCGTATTTCAAGCTCAAAAACTTGAATTGCGCTTATTCACAATGAAATCTATTATAGACATGATCATTACTACCTATATAGAGTTCATTCAATTCCGTTAATAAACTAATAGACTTGTAGAAGTAATTAGAAAAAACGAAACAATTTGAATTCTAGTCTAGCCTATTTTTTGTCGAAAGAAAATGTTCTTATTATTCAATTAATTAAATAATTGTAAATTTATAGAATTGATTTATTTTCTATGAGGCAATGAAGTATGATCAGATTATTAAGTTGAATAATTTTTAATGACCATATTCAGACCATATTTTTGAAGCAATTTTGGCATGCACAAACTTTGATGCACTTGTTCAACGTACCATTTTTTCAGCTCTCTAGCTCAATGTGGATACTGTTTGTATGCGTAAATACTTCAGAAACTTCATACACTTCAAATGGACCTACAAATTTTGATGAGACGCTTGTTCAACGTACCAATTTTCAGCTCTCTAACTCAATGCGGATACTGTGTGTATGCAAAAATACTTCAAAATCTTTATACCCTCCAAATGGACCTACAGGTTTTAATTTCGGATATGTTTCAAGTAACTTTTGTGCACATCTTCTGCCAGTAGTTTGAAAACTTTCCGCAGTTGCACAAACCCTGCTTTCCCTCCCCCAAAAGTTGGTAAATAAAAAATTTTTTCTTCCTCAAGAAGAACCCTATATATAACAGCTCATTTAGTCTGATCGATGGAAATGCCAAAATGTATCATGAACTTTTGATGAGAAACATTCTTGGCAATGAATAAGTTAGAAAATATGGTGTATTAAGGTTCTAATTATCTATTATAATTTTTATAATTGTTGATTTATTGAACTTATTCACGGATTTGTTTTCTATGTATCAATAAAGTATGATCTGCTTTTAAATTAAATAATTTCATTTCATACCACTTGAGTATCAGGGATTGTTTTTGAAGCAAATTTTGGCATGCACAAATTTTGTTGTGGCACTGTTCTAGCATCAGTTTCAGTACAAATTTTCAACTCTCTAACTCAATGAGTATAATGTTTGGGTGCAAAAATACTTCAAAATTTTCATATCTTCCAAATGGACCTACAGGCTTCAACATATATAAAAATCATTTCAGCTCATTCAGTCTGAACGATTGAGATGAGGCCTCGGTAGACCAGCGGTAAGGTATACCGCTTGTAAGCCGAGGATGTGGGTTCGAGTCCCACCTTGCTCTTGGGTGTTGTGTATGTCAGGAAATTAGTGGTTCTATTTATAAAAATAAATTGTTGGGTAATGTACTTCGTTTACAAGCCCATTGGCCGTTCGGAACCGGCGTTAAACTGTAGGTCCCTCGAGATAAAAAAAAAAAAAAACGATTGAGATGCCAAATTGTGTAACAAAAAAGCTAAGGATTATAGAACGGATTCAGAAACCACTCACTGTTGACTTTCGATATATATATATATATATATATATATATATATATATATATATATATATATATATATATATATATATATATATATATATATATATATATATATATATATATATATATATATATATATATATACAATTAAGTAAGTAACTGCCGATGGTTTTTGAAAAATATATTAATTATAGCTGGGTATTCGGCAAGGAGTTATGATCTAAACAACCAAATTTGTCTCAGTCGACGTTTCGACTCTTTATTGAGTCTTCCTCAGGACATCTACAATTTAAAAAGAATGACAAAAAATGTTACACCGAAAAACAACAAAATTACATGTAAACAACAGTTTCTTTGAACTCTAGTTCCAGCAATTTACAAGGAATATAAAACAAAAACTCATTTAAAACCGAAAACATGTTAAAATAACGTGAATAAAGCTAAAAAACAGAAATAAATGGGCTTTTATACCATTTAGTTGATATTTCGAGCCCATTTATTTTCGTTTTTTCAGCTTTATTCGCGTTATTTTAACATGTTTTCGGTTTTAAATGAGTTTTTGTTTTATATTCCTTGTAAATTGTAGGAACTAGAGTTCAAAGAAACTGTTGTATACATGTAATTTTGTTGTTTTTTATATATATAAGATGAACTGTTTCGGTGTAACATTCTTTGTCATTCTTTTTAAATTGTAGATGTCCTGAGGAAGACTCAATAAAGAGTCGAAACGTCGACTGAGACAAATTTGGTTGTTTAGATCATAACTCCTTGCCGAATACCCAGCTATAATTAATATATTTTATATATATATATATATATATATATATATATATATATATATATATATATATATATATATATATATATATATATATATATATATATATATAGACGAGTGGTTTATTTGCTGTATACTAATATGAACGAATATTTATTTATTTGGGATCGCAGCAATAAGGAAAATGAAATTACCCTTTTTTTCCTTTTAATTTTCGAGCTTTCGGCAATGTCTCATTGCCTTCATCAGGAGACCTGAAAGACATTGTTTTATTGATAACAGTTCCTGTACATTTTTTCAAAATAAAGGTGTTCTGACATACAGAAGTTGTACAAAAACTTTTTTCAACTTTAATATAGGTATTAACGTGTGATTGATTATATTTCACACGTTAATACCTATATTAAAGTTGAAAAAAAGTTTTTGGATCCATTTAACGCTTAATTCAAGAAGAAAAATTTGTATTTCAAAAAATGTTTATTTTATTTTGTCAAAATTAGTCTGTCCAACACGTCTCACAGAATCAATAGAACAACTAGGATAATCCCAACTTCTGTAAGTCAAAACACCTTTATTTTAAAAAAATGTACAGGAACTGTTATCAATAAAACAATGTCTTTCAGGTCTCCTGATGAAGGCAATGAGACATTGCCGAAAGCTCGAGAATTAAAAAGAAAAAAGGGTAATTTCATTTTCCTTATTGCTGCGATCCCAAATAAATAAATATTCGTTCATATATATATATATATATATATATATATATATATATATATATATATATATATATATATATATATAATAAAGGATTTCATTATCCAATATATATTTATATTTCGTATGGCAAGATCGACAAAATATTAAAAGTGTAAAGTACATAAATGTAACTGACAAACAATATAAGAGGAAAATGTAGACGTACAAATATCACAAACACTAAATTATATATAAATGCAGAGTGGCTAATCTTCATATATGGATGTCGAGTTCCCTAAGCCATCGAACCGCATCTGCGTGCGCTGCATGTAGTTCATGTATGGAGCCAGGGTACCTTCTGCCGGGGCAAGCCATGGCGATATGATGCGGCGTCTGAGAGGGGTCCCCGCAGCTGCAGCCCTGATCCTCAGCAAGTCCCCATTTGAACTTCCAGTATTGAGTTCTAATACGGTTGAGTGTTGACCATTCCTTTCTGGGTAGGCTAAATCCTGGGAGGCGCTCTGCTGGATCTGATATAAGGTGCAGGTTGTCTGGGCTTGTGGTTGCCCACTCTTCTCCAATTGATTGGGCCGGTACATGGTGAAAATACATCAAAATAATGTAAATAAAACTTAGGTTTCTGATGTTCACTTTATTTTGTTAAACATAACTATTGTTTTGCCAAACACAGTGACTTCTTCAGATGAGTAATTAAAATTAACTTGACAAATGGAATATCTTACGAATCTATAAATGGAGATGGGAAAACTGTAATCTATTGGCAGGTAGATAAAAGTATAAAACACAAAATTTCTACTTTCTTGTCAAATCGAAATTTAAAAATATCCTTCAAAAAAAAATTTTAGACATAAAACTACTCCTCATAATAAATCAGGTATTTATAAGCTAACTTGTGGTTCATGCCCTATGGATATGTTTGCCAAACCAGCAGAAAATTTGGAGTTAGAATATCTGAACATAAAAGAAGTTGCAATCAAGAAAAAACAGATTCGACATATTCATCACACCTGCTGGAACATAATCATACCTTCAATGGTGAATTTTAAATATTACATACAGAAAAGATAGGCTATAAACTTAACTTATTATGAGCCCTTGAAATAAATATTAGAAAAAGTTCCAATAATTTATTGAACGATATATTAATAATTTTTTTCTGTGAAATTTATTGTAGTGAAATATTGAATCTTTGTAACTGTTATGTTTACCTCTTTTATACTTTCATCTACCTGCCAATAGATTACTTTTAGGTTTTTCCATCCCCATTTGTATTTCCCATTTCTAGATTCGTAAGATATTCCATTTGTAAAGTTAGTTTTAATGACTCATATAATGAGGCGATTTGGTGAAACAATTGTTATGTTCAACCAAATAAAGTAAAAATCAAAAACCTATGTTTTATTTACATTATAAGGATTTGACTGTCAACGTCAGAAGAATATTTAATAGAGTCGAAACGTGCATTCCATAATAAGAATTTGGAGTGAATCCGAATTTACAATATTTCCTTATTCTTCCACCGAAATGAATTTTTACACTGAAGTGAAGTAATTCTTCATATTCCGTGATTTTTATTCATCGTACTGAAAGGTACAATTTAAGTTAATTCAAGAGTCTGTATGCTGCAACGATTCCCACGAAAAAAGGTAATGTTATGAGCATTACCATCCAATGGGAAAGAAGTATATGTAATCGAAATTCTTCAATGTCAGACTATCGGAATGTTCGCACTGATTTTCTCTCAGCTCAGTTTTCCATCGACGTTTTCGCGAGAAGAATTTCCTACGGCAGCTGCAAACGGGAAAAAAATCTTTTCCGCGAACCGGCTGCAAGAATGCTCAGCGTTTGTGAGAACACGCTGTGTCGTAATAATATAAACCATCCGCTCTCGGAAAAAAGTACTGGTGCCATTTAGAGATCTAGAGCCCATAAAAGAGACGGTCGACTGACAGCTACACGACTTAATCATTTGAATATTTCGCCAACGTTCGGACGATTCAACGTACCAGATAAAACTTCCAGTAATTGACGTTTATGTCGAAAAAATTGAGTAACAAATATTTCATTGCGGAAGGAGTGGTTGATGTCTTAAAATCCGTGTAATTTATATGTGGTACTAGCTCGGAAATTCCAAAAATGCACTATTTCAATCATAGATTCAATTTATTCTAAAAAAAATTGAGTGTATTGAGTGTATATGTAATAATAAATTTAAAAAATTAATAATAACTGTCATATGTTACGCTTTTGTCGTATCTAGGGTTGCCAACTCCGGTAATAATGGTTATCCTCCCGACCTCCCGGGTTACAATAATTTCTCTGGTTCATCTGAAATTATACGTAACCGTCGCTGTAACAAAACTTCGATCTTTAATGATTATGATTTTATGGTGAAAAACCGTCAAATATTAGATACTGCTTGAAAGCAAAGTGAATATAAATTTAAAATTGATTGACAATTTCTTACAACCCCCTTCCCCCCTTAGTGGTCATGAAAAATTCTCCCGGGTTGGTCCTATCGAGAGTTGTCAACCCTAGTCGTATCCAAGGTTTAGTATTATTAAATCGAAAAATGAACCCCAAATATAAATTGTCGGTTTATTATTTCCGGGGAAAGTATGACCAACGAAAATAATTTTTTTTTAGCTTCTTATAAACCCGCATCAATTGCTTCGGGCTTTTAGCAGTGAGAATACACGTGTACATCCCAATTTGAGTTGTTAGGTTACAATTTAGAGTACCAGTTCGTTTCTTTTAAAAAGTTCAGTAGCTTTTCCATGTTATGTGTTATAGTCCAAGATCCAAGAGCCGCCAGACGTTACTTATTTTCTCAGCAATAATATGTATGGAATGTTGAAATTAAGTAACGTTCTTATGTACTTTCAGTGTATGGATACCTGCTACCTTGTGCCGACGTCCAATTTCCAGGTAGCAGGTGCTAAAAATGGAAAAAAACTCAACTGACTTTTCTTATTTTCTCAGTCTTGATTTTTATATAAGATACTCAGGGAACTATTTCAATATCTTATCAAGCTGCCAGACCGATCGTATGGGCCAAACATCCCGCCAGGCACAAATAAAGTGTCCTCATGAGTCTGATATTATGAGCGAAATGTCAGGATTTGCTCATTTAAGCGCGATAGTGATTATCTATGCGAGTCGATCTCTCTTCTATACTACTTATTGTCATGACATTTCGCTCATACTGTCATACTCATATGGATATTTGTGCCTGGAGGGATGTTTGGCCCATACGATCGGTCTGGCTGCTTGCATAAGGTATTGAAATAGTTCCCTGAGTATCTTACCTGGAAATGGGAAAGTCAGCAGATGATATTTGTAGGCTCTGTGGATCAGAAGCAGAAACAGCTGAACACATGGTATGCAAGTGTCCAGAGTTGGCGGGACTAAGAACCACTCATATGGGGAAACCTGTCCTGGATACCCATGAGGTAACGGCCCCCTTGGGTTTCAATGAATGGGTAGGGTAGAGAACAAAAGATCTACATGGTCGCAGTTCCCGGAAGGCTAACCGAGCCACAACGACCCCGGTTCAAAATAATAATAATAATAATCTTACCTGGAAATTGGCCGTCGGCATAAAGTAGCAGGTATCCATACACTGAAAGTATATACGAGCACTACTTCATCCCATGAATATTATTGCTGAGAAAATAATTAACGTCTGGCGGCTCTGGAATCTTGCTCTATTAGGGCTGTAGCAAGGTTTCCTTCGAGCAGATGTTTCCTGCTGATATGTTTGTTTCCTTGACATTCAGTTAGAATGTGATTTGTTTTTTGAGTTGCGCGCGTAAAATGTATAAACTTTGTCCCTCAAAGAGAGTGAGTTAGTTTTTTCAAAACTGTAAAAACTATTTGTACGTAGATTCTATACTATATTCTTCTTATTTGTATGGAGGAACTCTCAAGTCTTCAAAACAATACTTGTTGCTTGACTTATATTTGTAATTGCTTTACTCTTCAAAATAATCACATATCCTAACCGCGTATGAAAACAAACTTGAGTACCAGAGCTCCGCCAAGGAAGGTCTAATTTCCCCGTCATTATTGTTTTTTACATATAAATTCTTAACTCCCCCGAGTTAATTTGAAGGGACTGAAGAGATACGAAAAGCTTGAATACCTGCGAAAACAAAACAAAATTTCTATATAAATTTTCCGAAGGTGAGAACAAATATTTCAGATTTCCGTAACATTAACTTAATTCACGTACACTTTCAGCCTTCCAACTAAATTTATACAGTCAAATCCTGGAGAACACTTATAATTTCAGAATACAAATTGAAGTTATGAAGAAAATCAAGTGGAACCCACAATGTGCATCTTTCTAACATAAATTCAATCCACGTAGCAAATTTCAACTATCTAGCTCAATCACCGTAAACTTGAATGCGCGTGAAATTGAAATAACGACGTTTAAGAAGAATAGTTAAAACTACTACGGTGTACTTTCCTATCATTAATTAATTCCACGTAAAAATTTAAACATTTTAACTCCATCAGGATATACTGTGGAAATTAACACGTTGACTGCCAGAGAGATTTCCGTTGATTGGGTCCAGTATACCAATTTTGAAAAACTATATTTTATAATCGGTTTAGGTGTAAATACCATCAAGCAATCATCTGAAGTAGTACCTGAGCCATATTTTTGCAAAAAAGTACCCTCCGAGTTATCTCGTAGTTGGCACCTGTATACGAAAATTTGTTTCTATGTGCCAACTACGAGTTAACTCGTGAGATCAGGCGATTGCGATCAGCCAATCGTGTGCCGCGAGCAATAGTGCGGAGAGGCGCCGCGCGGTGAAACTTGTGCTAGCTTGATTTTAGTGACTTGGCGGCAGTTGTAACTCGCGCATCATTGCCCCTTTACATTTTTGCTAAATGTTTTACGCTCGTTTTATGCGGAAAGTAAACTGAACTTGTATTTTGTTGATTTTCTATTTTTGTTGTGTATCTACTATTGAAATAATAATGGCAAAAAAAAGACTAACAGATGATGAGTTAGAGAAGTATGTGAATATGTCAGATTCCGAGTGGGAAAATTTGTTAGAAAATGGCGACGGAGAATCTGACGAATACAGGCCGTCCGAGAACTCCAGTGACAGTGAGGATTCTATTGAGGTTTCGGACAACGAAGGCCAAGGTAATTTAGCTAAATAATCTAAACTCATTTCCTAGAAAATAATTCAATAATTCGTATTTTAGCTGACAATATTGATGAGCCTCAGGATGCTACGGACATGGATGCTGATGAAGGTATCGACAATGTATCTCTCGAGCAAGACAGTGATGACTGGATTGACTTAGCTGAAGACCCTCCGTTATTTACATATTCTGAAAATCCAGGCTTGAAAATTGACTTGACTGACTTTAGTGTGAAAACTTTGGTGGATTTATTTTTTTCTGACGAATTTGTGAATTTGTTAGTGGAGCAAACAAATGTGTATGCACAACAAGAAATTGCTAAAAAACAATTACGCAAATCTTCGAGAACGGCATTGTGGAAGGACACTAATCCCGAGGAGATAAGGATTTTTTTGGGACTTTTATTCCATATGAGTCCGTGTTCCCTTCCAACAATTCCATCATATTGGAGCACGAGTATGTTTTACAATATGAAGTTTTGGAGTTCAAGGATGAGTCGAAATAGGTTTCAGCTTATATTACGTTTTTTACACTTCGCCGATAATTCTAAACCATCAAACGACTACATAAGGTACGCCCAGTAATAACTCATTTCAACGACATTATGCGGAAAAATTACACTCCAAATAAAAAATTATCTATTGATGAGTCAATGATGTTATGGCGGGGGCGCCTGTTCTTTCGCCAATACATCAAAAACAAGAAACATAAATATGGTGTAAAGTTTTATAAATTATGTGAATCTAATGGCCTTATCCAAAAAATTAAAATTTATTGTGGAAAAGCGGAAATCCCAGATCAAAATATGGGTCATGCAACCCAGGTAGTTCTATACCTAATGGAAGACTATCTAAATAAAGGATATATATTACATATGGATAATTTTTATAACTCTGTAAGCCTTACTAATATCCTGACATCTAAAAAGACTTATGTCTGTGGTACATTGAGGAGCAACAGAAAGGGTAATCCAAAAGTTGTAACAAACCAAAAGTTGAAAAAGGGGGAACTAACTTGGAAGCGAAAACAGTCTGTTGTGGTCTGCAAATGGAAAGATGAAAGAGATGTTCTTGTAATTTCAAATATGCACAAAGTTGATATGGTAGAAATACGTAATCGTAATGGAAAGACCTCCCTAAAGCCTAACATTATTAGTGATTATAATAATGGAATGTCTGGCGTCCATCGTTCAGATCAAATGCTGTCATATTATTCGGCACTGAGAAAAACAATTAGGTGGCCAAAAAAGGTGGCGATTCATATTTTTGAAATGTATATTCACAATGCCTATATTCTTTTCTGCCATGTAACGCATTCCAAAATCACCTCATTACAATTTAGAGAGCAATTCGTTCAATCGTTGATCGGAGAAAACATGGAAAATCCGACGAAAAGGCCAAGAAGGGAGGAATTTCATTACTTGGAAGCTTAACCTCCCACAGAAAAGAAGGCACGTCCAACGAAACCTTGCAGACAATGCACAAAAAATAAAACACGACATGAAAGCCGCTATTTCTGCCCAATTTGCGAAGAAAAACCGGCATTATGTGTTGAAAATTGTTTCAAAAACTACCATGTTTAAAAAAAAATCAAAATTTTTCTTTTTTTTGTAATATTTTTTTATTAATAAAATGTTCTACCAACCAAGCCATGTGTGAAACTCTTATACCTGTCCCGTAGGCCAGGCACCCCCCATTAGCCTGTATTTACCACGAAGATAATCGAACTTGAATTTTAACGACACGATGCAAAATACGAGTTATCTCGTAGCTGGCACCTCTGACGGAATTGTCTACTACGAGTTTACTCGTAGTTGGCACTCAACGTGTTAACAAATCTCCACAAAAAGGTAAGAAATCTTCATATGCGATTTGAGAAAATAGTTTATCACCAGAATGCACTTCTTCAGCATCAATTCAACCCTTTAACTCAATTCGGACGGGTTTATAGGGTGCGGAAACCCTCAAAAATTGTTTATTTTAGCACCATGCATTCTAAAAAGCGCTCTAGGAGAATGATTTTGGATATATGGTGAAAAATAAATTTCCACATCTAATGCATCTCTCCGCCACTCCTTTACCCAAACTTTAAGTTATCAAAAGTTTGACTAAATATACTCAAACTTCCATAGATTTTCTGTCCATCAAGAAACATCTCAGATAACAAATTTCAGCTCATTTGATCTACTTGGGGCCGCTGAAGATTCCGATATGTCCCGGGAAAAAAAAATAAATATCTGTTTATCAGACATCAAAAAAACTTCTAAAATCATGGCCCAGAAGATCTGAACGTACTATTTTAGCCTGACACGGAGTGCCGACTTCCTAATTGCGTCCATTCGGTCTAATATTGGTCTAGCCCTCATTAGACCAATATTAGACCGAATGGACGCAATTAGGAAGTCGGTCCACGCCGCACTCCGTATCAGGGAATTAGGAATTTTTATAGTAATGTAAAACGATAGGAAAGTAAACTCATTTTTTAGTAACTTAAAGGGCTGAAGAAGGTGTCAGAACCTTATAACTGCCCATAGATAATATTTAGCTAGCAAATATCTAGGTGTTATCCTGGACAGTAAACTCAACTGGAGGAAACATAGATAGGACTCTTTCCAGAGCCACAGCCGCTATGTGGGCCTGCAAAAGACTCTTTGGAAAGACCTGGGGCATGATACCGAAAATGGTACTGTGGTTATACACTGCGGTAGTACGCCCGATTGTCACCTATGCGTCTCTAGCATGGTGGACAAAAACCGAAGAGGTCACCACACGCAACCGGCTGCAAAAACTGCAAAGGCTGGCCTGCATTGGTGTTACGGGAGCTATGCGTACAGCTCCCACAGCAGCGCTTGAGGTCATACTCGATCTGCCTCCCTTACGTATACATGTGAAGAAATGCAGCCTGCTGGAAGCAATGAGAGTATCCTTTAACGGGAAGCTCCTACCTGGAAACTGGGTTGGACATATGAGGATACTGAATCAACTGGATTCAAAACTCTTGGCAAAACCATCGGATGTTATGCCAACTATCTTCGATTTCGAAACGCCCTTTGAAACGGTCATAGCTGACCGTCCTAGTGCAATAAGTTTCGTTAATCGTTTGGACAAAAAGTCTTCCATATGGTTTACCGATGGATCAAAAACAGAGAGAGGCACTGGCATTGGGGTATATGGACCCAAACTGAGGATCTCTAAATCCCTGGGAAGTGAACCCTCTATTCTACAGACCGAAATAATGGCTGTTTACGTATGCGCTCAGGAGTGCCTCAAAATGAACCTCAAAGGGGCGCATATCTACATCACCACGGACAGCCAGGCCACGCTGAGGTCCCGGGAATCACAAAGCTAGGGATCTCTACTGACATGGGAGTGCCGTAATACCATAAAGCAACTGGCCAGAGGCAATAAAGTGACTCTACTGTGGGTGCCAGGGCATTGTGGTGTTGAAGGAAATGAAAAAGCCGATGAACTTGCAAAAAGTGCATCAAGGTTAACACCTGCTGGAACTGAGCCTTTCTGTGGTCTAGGAAAAGACCAATATAAGGCAGCGGTTCAACAATGGGAGTTAGATAATAGAGTAACCCTCTGGAGAAACACTCCTGGACTCACGCAGTCAAAGAAGTTCGTGAAGATTTCACAGACCTATGCCAGAAAGCTCCTGAAGCTGTCACGAGCTGAGCTTCGGGTGATGGTTGGACTGCTGACAGGGCACTGCCGGTACAAATACCATTTGTACCGTATGGGAAAGTCAGCAGATGATATTTGTAGGCTCTGTGGATCAGAAGCAGAAACAGCTGAACACATGGTATGCAAGTGTCCAGAGTTGGCGGGACTAAGAACCACTCATATGGGAAACCTGTCCTGGATACCCATGAGGTAACGGCCAAGGACCCCAAGGATGTTGTCGGGTTTATCAACACCATTGACGACCTCCTTGGGTTTCAATGAATGAGTAGGGTAGAGAACAAAAGATCTACATGGTCACAGTTCCCGGAAGGCTAACCGAGCCACAACGACCCCGGTTCAAAATAATAATAATAATAATAATAATATTCATATCATCAATAATAATAATAATAATATTCAAAAACATGAACCCCCCCCAAAAAAATTTTTCAATATACTTTTATGATTGATTGATTGATTGTTATTTGGTGTACGTTATAAGTTTTCGCAAGTAATTAGCGAACCAAACGAAATTTTAAAATGACACAGTAACACTTTATTCCATAAAACAAGTTAGATATAAATAAAATAGTAAAATTAACAACCATACTTATTCATCTTTTACCACGTTCTGGTATTTTTGACAATATAGAGAAGGGGTTTTCATAATGAGTGGCTTCTCCTTTCATTCGTAGACTATAAGGCACATTATTCATATTATTGGCATTCAATTTACTCGATTTACTCAAAAGTTTATCCACCATAATCTTTTTATCAGATTCCCATTTTTTCATCCTTAAATATTCGCATAAGATGATCTGATCACTCGGTATCTTCTTATTGAGGAAATCAGTCAACCTGGTCCATACGAAAGACGTGTTCCTCTTATACAACCAATACCTCGGTAAGAGGAGGCAGATACAATTAGAGTCAGTTTCAGCTACAGCAAACCTGTGTCTCAACTGTTCGCCAATATTGAGACAACCCGTTTCACTTAACTTATAAATACGAACGAAGCATGTATGTATGTTATCGGGGAGTTTCTTCACCATCTCCAACTGGAAGTAATCCACTACCGGAGGCGGCGTGTCCCACAGATATTCGACTTCCTTTTCCATCGAGCTGACTCCAGCCTCCGTTAATTCCGCCTTTTTGATGAAGTAAGGGTTCTCTGGGTCGGCGAAGGGATCATATACCTTGTAATCGTATTTTAATCGTTTTTCATTCCACTCGGCAGTGAACATGAGGTGTTGAATTATGTTGATTTTACCCTTGATAATGAAGTATGTAAACTGCGAGTATCCGACATCATCTCCCAGTACTAGCTCGTCGTGTTCGAACTCTCTAACCTTGGCCACCAGGCAGGCCTCCATATAGCCCTCTTCGTCGTAATTTTCGAAGTAGGGCACCTGCTTCATGTAGCCTCTGATGACACTGTAATGACGCATCACTGTATCTTTTATGATGGCGTTGAAATTTTCCCTCGGTATAGCCAAGAATTCGCAATGGGATAAAGTTACTACAGATCTGTTTCGAGGTTTATCGTATAGCAAGTCGAATTCGCCAAATGTGTAACCTGTCGAGAAATTTTACTAAGTAGAATTATATGTGAGATAATAAAAGCTAAACATCTTTAAGATTTGGCACAAGGATATATATATATATATATATATATATATATATATATATATATATATATATATATATATATATATATATGTATATATATATATATATATATATATATATATATATATATATATATATATATATATATATATATATAGGGTGATTCATGGTGGATGGCACATTAGACGTTTCTGTTGAACAATACAACGGATCACTGTGAAAATTTAATGGTCATAGTCATAAGTCATAGTCGGACATTCTCTACCCAACTAAAATATTTTTGGTGATGCGGTGTTGCCACTTCTATTATAAAGTGGTAGCAACTTTGATTTTTCAAATGGAACAGCCTGTATATAATATTATTTTTAGAATCTACAACAATTTCCCAATAACTTTTCATGATATTTCTCTATACCTGTTATAGAAGTGGCAACACCGCATTACCAAAAATATTTTAGTTGGGTAGAGAATGTCCGACGGTGATTTCCATTAAATTTTCGAAGTGACCGTTGTATGGTTCACCAGAAACGTCTAATTTGCCATCCACCGTGAATCACCCTATATATATATATATATATATATATATATATATATATATATATATATATATATATATATATATATATATATATATACTTGCTTGTGTTTTCAGCAATATCAGCCCATTTGAATTAGAAAAACGACTCTATTGTTAACGTTTCGTCTTGACATTCATGAGTTTCTCAAAATTTTGGATGCATTGAAATACGTCTTGAGAAAGTCATGAATTTCATGAGGAAACGTAAACTATTCATTAAATTCGTTCTTTTAATTCAAAGGGCCAGTTATTGCTAAAACAAGACAAGTAAATAACAGCACAGGCAACAGTAATTAAAATATAAAAAAATTGAAATCATCTAGCTAAAAAGTATGGAAATATAATTTCAATTGTATCCAAGACACTTCACCTGAAAAATAGAAATTCATCATATGATTCGTCTGCTAGGGCTGGCTAATGAAGTACAGCCGATTATTTTCACTCAACCTTAAGTGGATAATGTTGAAAACATCGAGATAACCACTGCAGGATCACAGAGGCTATTTTCGTCTATCTAGACACTCGTCAATATCACATATCAATCGATTTCAATGACGAAACCAAATCTGTGTCCCAGGGCCTAGTATCTGAATGATCGGACTACATAGCGTGATGAGAAACGCACAACGACTTTGTCCGTAAGAGTTGCCAAGTTTCCAACACCTCTAGTTAGAAAAGAAACAATACAAGTGTCGATCATCTACCTCATCCGAAATATTGCTTAGTATCTATGTTCTTGAGCACGCTGCAAGATTGACGCCCTCTGTTGACAATATTGATAGATATGAGTATTCTAGAAGAGTGAAATCATAGTGTAAATACGTATGGAATTATGTGTTGCAATATATCTAGGAAAATTATCTGAAAAACAGAAATTCATTATGAAATTCCTCTGATAGAGTTAGCTAATGAAGTTGCGACCGACATCTAGATGTGATATATATATATATATATATATATATATATATATTTATATATATATATATATATATATATATATATATATATATATATATATATATATATATATTTATATATATATTTATATTTATTTATATATATATATATATATATTATTATATATATATATATTTATTTATATATATATATATATATTATATATATAAATATATGTATATATATATATATATATATATGTATATATATATATGTATATATATATATATATATATATATATATATATAGATCAAATGTCTCAAGACCAGGCAGAGATAGAGTAGGACAAAACGTGACCATGGACACATACAACTTTAGAAAAATGTAAAGCAATTTAAAAACTTTGGGTTCACAATCACAACAGACCACGACATGAGTGAAGACATCAGAGAACGCATAAAAGTCAGCCATGATAAGACCTGTGGTAATGTACGGCTGCGAAACCTGGACTCTTACGGTGCGAGATGAGGAACTCATTCGAAAATTTGAGAGAAAGGTGATAAAGAAAATTTTCGGACCCACCAAAAACCAGGATGCGCAGAGCTACCGAATCAAAACAAATGGAGAACTGAAACAAATATACAATCAGCCAGAACTTATCAACCTCATAAAGGCACAAAGGTTGAGATGAGCAGGGTACATACGAAGACAGCCAGAGGATAGAATGGTCCGCTTATTATGGGACAGAGCACAAGAAGGAAGATGACCACTTGGAAGACCAAGATTAAGGTGGCGTGATAATATAAAATCTGACCTCCGGAAAATGGATATCGGGAATGGTCTGAATGTTATGGAAGGCCGAGACAGATGGAGGCAAATTGTTGCCTCAGCCAAGGACCATCAGGGGCTGTAGCGCTATGGAGGAGAAGTGATATATATCACATGAACTTGCAGCAACTTAGGTGTAAAGTTATATATATTGTATTGTATAATTCTTGGGTTGTCAGATATCTCGCCAACATAATATAGGAAAGCAATAATATGAAATTTACTTCCCGCGATTCAAGTTGCTTCTTACCTTTCTCAAAAACCTGAACCTCCGTCCCACCCATTTGACCTTTTCTTCTAATGCTCACTTTACCATCAAGAATATAATACCATCCGTATGGAGGATCTCCTTCTCGCAGAATATATCTTCTTGGTGGAAAATAGCAGAAGGTAGCCACTGCTGCTAGTCGTCGTCTTGTTTCCTCCGGATACCTTTTAAAACATCTCATGTCACCGAAGACTACGCTTAAGTACCTCCTGTCGTCTTCCGTTCTGTCTTCTTCGGGTTTATTTAATATCGCTTTCTGTTGAAGTGAAATCATACTTCTAGACTTCTTTTTAGCAGTAAGTAGACGTAAATTTTTCATGAACGAAATGCCGGCTGCTCGCCATCCTTCATCCATCAACCAATGGGCGTTGAAATAGGCTAGACGTATGCATGATTTAAATATTCTTCTGACTTTTACGGCACGACTGATTTGGTGAGCTTCTTTTGGTTCTGCCATATGAAATGATTGATAAAATGTAAGTGACAATTTGTTCAACGTGAACATATGTCATAGACTTTGACATAAATTTACAGCGAAAATTCCACAGACGAAAAAATTAACAGAATCGACGCAGGATGCTTGTAGCCAAACGATTGAAAAATCTTTCTAACGGTATCCATTTATTGGGATCTGACATTCTAGCTGGCGCACTTTGGCGGACAGATAGATGAAGTTTTCATTTCCAACGTTAACATAATGCAATTGCATGTACAAGTTTCTGATTTTCTAGAAACTTGATGGAAAGATAAAATATGGAAAGTGCAAATTTTGCAACATGTAGAATCACCAAGTCTAGACAGTGCTGTTGCGTGAAAATCTTTCATTCAAAAAAGTGCGTAGTTCATAATTCATGAAGTAAGTGTTCGCTTTCATCGAATCTGAAGCAGAATCACACAACTCCGAGAATGACGGTGTGCTCTTTGCTTTTTACAAAAGAAATTTACATTCTCAAGGGTATTGAATCCTATGAAAGAAATTAGGGTTTCTTGCCTTCACTAATGATAATTCAAGATGCTGTAGCCAAAAGGAGAGTTTTGTAAAAAATATAGTTCCTACATGTTATCTTCCGAAATCTTAGAATAAGGAAGTGAATTCGAAAGCAGATCCAGCCCAGCACCGCATGAACAAGTGCAGTGAACTCTCCATTAATTTCTTGAGGTTTTCCTCTGAAGTGAGAAATAGACAAAAAGTAGTAAAGTTGACGATACCTGGCCTCGACTTCTCTTCTTTTCTCATATTGAATGATGAATTTACATCTTTCCATCCTATCACCTTCTCTGTATTTTCTCTGGAGTAAGTTTCACATGCATATTGCTTCACACTCTCACTTGAAACTAACATTGTAATGAAAAACTCAAAAAACTTTCAAATCTCTCATATAACCCATGTTCAAAGTTGGATTTGAAGCGCCATGTTTTGACCTAAGCTCCTCCTCTATGTTAGATCCCAATACAAATGAAATGATTTTTCGTTTAGATAAGTCCTTTAAATATTTATATAGACTTTTATTATGATATCTACAGAATTAACACTTTTGAACTTGAGCCCTTATCTACTAATCTAGAAGAGACAGATATTACTGACCATTCAATGGTTACTTTATGTTTCTCCAATTATGAATAAAAACGAGCTGTTTCGAAGAGTTTACAAGACGAGTACAAGAGGGATAGGTACTTGAAAGTAATAACTTATAACTCTAATGGTATCGAAGTGTTTTGACGCATAAGACAATTTATCAGAATATGCCTGACATAGCCCTTATCATTGCACGCGATATATATATATATATATATATATATATATATATATATATATATATATATATATATATATATATATATATATACCTATATATATATTTATATATATATATATATATATATATATATATATCTATTTTATTAGGAGTATAAGGTATACATTATGTGACTGAGTAGGGATGTTTAAACGACGAGCGTAGCGAGCCGAATTAAATCCCTGCGAGTCACATAATATACCTTATACTCCGAATAAAATACAATGTTTTATGTTCAAACGATTTGCATTTGAAAATCGGAAAATTCGTGGATATTAAAAGTGCATATAATCTAATAATACCCCCTGTATAACAAATTAACGATGGACAAATAATTTGGCTTGAATCAATGGCAACTGTAAATAATATCAGTGAATTAAATTAAATGACATCGATTTTTTCTCGAATTTCATTTCTTGAAAAATATAGAGCCGTATTCAATTGTGCTAAGATACTGTAGTATGGCTGATGAATCTAGTACACCATCCACGCCACCAAGAATTGCAGCAGCCGCAAAATTAGCAGTGCAGCAGCTATTACCAACAAAATCCGCAGACGTTTAAGAAGCGTCGTATCAAAGATTTCTGACTTATTTCCAGCGAGAAAATATAAAGAAGTATTCCGAAAATGCTTTATTGGGTTATTTCATCGAATTGAAAGATCTTCATAAAATGAAGAGTTCTTCACTATGGAGCCACTATTCAATGATCAGGTCCTTGCTACATATCAGGGAAAAGATTGATTTTCGAAATTCCCCGACCTCCAGGCGTTTTTGAAAAAGTATCAGAGGGAGAACTACCATGTGAAAAAGTCGGCAGTTTTAATAAAGGACCAGTTTGTTAAACAACAATACAAGTTCAGAATCCGATAGAAGTGAGATTTTACGTAGTGCCATTTTACATATCTGTACAATAAATTTTAACTTTAAATGAAGTAATTTTCGTAAAGAATGGGCTACTTTATGTTTTATTTCAGGTATATTAATATGATAAAAAAGATATGTGACATTATATGAGATAGGCACCTGCATTGTTGCATTTCGAAAATAAGTCAATAAATTAAATTGAAGTTGAGCGGCGTATAAGTGTTATACTCCGGCGGAGTATAACACTTATACGCCGCTTGAGCTAAAAGTCATAAAAGTGACACTTATACCTGCTCCAAACAATCAGCAAAATGACCATTATTTGACGTTTGAAAATAAAGTAACATTATTGATATCGACGTCACAAACTTAAAAAAATTCACATGAAAAGCACGCCGATAAGATAGATATATTGGGACCCCCAATACATACTAAAAAACAATGGAATATGAACATGTCAAAACAGTTTCGATAATTGCGTCAACTACAGGCACTGTGGCAACATGCACTTCACAAATCTCAAATCTCTAGGACTGAATCAGCTTCTATGTATCACTTCAGAAAGCAGTACTATCCGGAACTTCATAAATTGTCAGAAACAAAGGAGAGTGGGAGTCTGGGAGAGAAACACATACCGAAATGTCGCCAATACAAATAATCTATTTTACATTTTTGTTTGGGATAAGTGAAAGTTCTCCTTAATTCACTGAAAGGAAGTGTGAATGACGAAGATGAGATCTTAGACTCATGATCATGATAATAATAATGATAGACCGGACATCGCGTTCCAAATCAAGGAAGAACCCATAATTTATTTAATAAATATATCAGTTTTAAATGAACCAATTGTGGACATCAATTGTGGTGAGAAAACATATATAAATATATACTTGCAATAGAAGTATAAAGTATCTGGTAATAAAAAAAACATGTGCTGTCTGGGGACATATATCTATTTTTTAACACCTATTGTTATTGTTTTGCGATTTTTTTTTCGTTTTTGACGGTGAGCATATTATTTCAGGGGTTTCTCTATTGTATGTAAATAGTATATACTCGAATTACAAGTACAGGGTGGTCAAATTCGGATGTTTGCATAGGATAACTTGGTAGTTATAGGAGATTCAAAAGAATGGAGGTATTTTCGATCTCTTTTGTCGAGATCAATTCACTGGAGGAAACAATAATATGTTACAGTCTTTTGTTTTTGTCTTATAGACAAATGTTCGATTTTTTGACACATGTGAAAAGCATGGTTATTTCTGAAGTTAGGAAATGATAGCTTCTAAATTCTCAAGATTCTTTTCTCTGAACAATCCAGCGGCGTCGATAAAACCAGAAAAAAATTTGCTATTTAATGTTATAGCCTGAATTTTTTTTTCAGAAGGAAAACTGAGCTGGCTATCGTTTGGTTAAAATGGTTTTTTTTCCTTTCCAACCAGGTATCAAATGTCGGGTCGCATTTAATATCTAAGTGTTTAATAGCAAAAATAATATTTCACTAGATTATTTTTTGCGCTTTTTTAATGGTTTTTATATTTATTTCAAAGGATGGTGTCATCAATGACAGAGTTTGTCCGTTGGTATTCAGAATAATATCAATCAACTCATTTAATCGCAAAAGTGAGTATGTCATACGAAAAATTACGAGAAATATAATATGTTAGAAAGCTTTACTCAAAGAAATAGTAGGTATATTGTTTTATTAGGAGTCAAAGTGATACTTTTTGTGGCGAGACTAAATGTTTGTCAGCTGAACGCAGTGATGCCGACAATTTTAGTCGAGCCACAAAAAGTGCTTTTCTCCGAATAAAACATGCGTTTTTTTCCGCAAACGGTGTTCAAACTATAGAATTAAGATAATATTTTTGAAAAGGATTAGATGTGAAGAAACGTAAAACTAGATTGCTTTGCTTACTGGTTTTGTAGATGTCAAGGCAACACAAATTTGACAATTTAACAAAATAATTGTCAAAAACATTTAAAGTCACTTATCTACGCATTAGAGGACTGTGCGTTTTTGGTAAGTACCCGAGTATTAAGAAATGACATGTTGTATCAAAATATATAAAATTTTTCTCACAGATTACATCGTGTCGGATTCGGAACCCAACTGTACGCCCAGAGTACCTACAAAAAAGTGTTCTTTTTTGTACGCTCACGGCCGGACAAAAAAGTAAAAACAAAAGGACGTCTGTGAAATAAAACTTCAATATTGAGAACTGAGGTTGAAAAGGTCGTCATTTTTTGACGTTTGCAGAAAATAAAAATTGTGATATTGTATCTGAGTTTTAAAGAGTTTAAAAGAAAATCTTATTACTTGCGCATCATTGAACAAGCCCAAACCAAAAAACTAGATATTTATACTTCATTTGATAATAGCATTATTAAGTAGTCTTCATTCTGTATAGCGATTGAAATATATCTCAAATGTAATATCACAGTTTATTTTTATTACTTTGAATAAAGCTTTCTAACATATTCATCGTAATCTCCGTACATCCTTCATTTTACGATTAAATGAGTTTATCGATGTTCTTAGGGAAACAACGGACCGACCCTGTATAAGATGAAAGCAGCCTACTTGGAATGAATATAAGAAAACTCGAAAATTAATCTAGTAGTGAATGTTTATTTTGGCTATTAAAGACTTCAACATCAAAAGTGACCCAACATATCCTACCTGCTTAGAAAGGGACAAAAATTTATTTCAACCAAACTATAACCAGCTATGATTTCCTTTCGAACAAATACAAATTAAGTCCATAATTCCAAATTGCCTTCTTTCAGATTATCTCCACGCCACTGGATTATACAGAAAAAATGTTATTATCTAAAACAACAGTGATTGAACTGTTGTTTATAACTTGAAAACAAAAGAGGGTAGCAAATTATTGTTTTCACCATCTCGAAAAAAGAGAACGAGAATGTGATCTTCGATTTTTACCGAGTAATCGTATATAAACAACGAAATTTTGCCACTCTGTACATTAAACGTATCTGAACAGTAAATAGTTGTATCAAGTTATACCATTTTATTAACTTTTTATTCTAAGTTTGTGAAACACATACTTGCTGCAGTTGAAATTTCTGGAACCTTCATTGCAAAAGAGCAATAATGGGACAATATAATATGTCTCACGTATAATTTAAAGAAAAAACAAATACCCATATAAATTATGCCTATTACGAAATTGAATTTTTATAGTTGTGCTTGCAAAACTTCATAAAAATTTCCATCTCATGAACGTCATAAATCACGTTCTATTTCAATATTATCTTTTACTGCGTGCCGACAGCTATGTATTCTTGTATTCCAAGGAATTTATCATTATTGTTTCTCCTTTATATTTACATAAAATGAAATTTGTATATTAAAATTAAAATACTTAACTGGGTTTCAATAACAATGATATATTGTTGCACCAAGTGATCAGCTAACTGATGAAAACCTTTATTAATAACACTAATGATAAAAATGTTTGTTCAGGGCCAGTGGCGTAGATAGCTTTTTGCGATGGGGGGGATATGACTTGGTGCAAAATTTCATAAGTTTTTCATCTGACGTTCTATTTTTCTTGATAAAAATAATCTTTCATGTGGGTAGGACAAAAAGAGCAGAAAAGTTAAATTAAATTGTAAAAAATCAAATTATTTGAATTGGAAAAAATTAATTAAAAATCAGTGAAAAATTTAATTATATTCAATAGGAATTATATTTAATAGGAATATATCATCAGTGAAAATATTCTTTGGAAAATCAGAGCAGAAAATCTAGTTTTCGGCGTTTTTGACAATACATTTATGACTTTGTCAGCTGTGATTCCATTGTCAGGATGAATTTCCAGAGCAGCCAAACCTTTCAATAACAAAAATTTGGACAAACACGAGTTTTTAATTTGCAATGAATTTTATATATGCAGAAGGGTCATTACAAGTCCATTTATTTTATCGTGCTCCTTTGAATCGTTTTTATTAGCTTCAAACGTCGAGACCTGCAGCCTAGCTGATATTCTGAGCAACCTGATATTCGAAATAAAAATTCTAGGCAATCATCCAGCTCTCTTATTGAATTTTTAGGCTTAACATCGCCTCTACGAATTAAGTATTTCTTCCACACTTTCAACTAACGAGAACAACAGGTGTGGAAGTAAGAAATTTTTGATAAAGCTCGTTTTGATGAATTTATCAGCTGCTTTGTCAATTTCGTATAAATCATGCTTGAAAAATACCGAAAATCTTTCTAATACATTTAGTCCAGTCAACGCTCGCGAAGATTGTAGAAGTTATAAACAATATCCTGAAAAGAGGGGGTTTGGTTTTTTGCCAATATGTCAAAAATTAATTGAGATTTTTGAAAACTGAAGAAAGATTCGAAAAGAAGAGAAAATTTCCCAAAAGAAAGACTCAACTTCCGGAACTGTAGGATCAATATTTTCTCAGAGAGGTAAAATACGATTGAAAACAGGTTATTTGGTTTGGGCAAGTAACGAGCATTAAGGACACTTCAACAATAAACATTATTCGACCATAATAAATATAAAAATCAAGACATAAAAAAATTCAGACAGTTACTAAATCGGTGAATGAGCAGTAATCTGGGGATAATAGCAATTTTTCAAATAGTTATGCAATAGTTAATTAACAATTTTTTAGTACTTGAAAATGAAAATTGTGAGTGTGATAACTGTTCACTATAGATCTTTTTTTTCATTCTTGGAGCTATTTTTATAAGGCTTCAGAGTAAATCCCCGTTGAAAAAATAAAAATTTTTTTAATTTTTCAGTTGTTTATTAACAATCTACGTAGTTTTGCAACAACAAAATGAAATTATTTCTATGATTTTAAAGATCCGTTTTCTATTATCGGAAGTTACAAGGAAATAGTTTTTTCAATAATCATCTCCTATTGTTTGTAAAATTTTTATAAACGAATGCGTTGTTTAAAAGAGAATCAAGAAAAAGAAGTTATGATTAATTAAAATGTTCAATTTTGCAACTAAGTAAATTGTTAGTAAAAAACTAATAAATTTAATTTTTACATTTTTTTTTAACGGGGATCTATTCTGCAGTCTTTCGAAACTAGCTCCAAGAGAGGAAAAAAAATATCAGATCTAAAGTTCAACAGTTATCATACTTGCAATGTTTTTGTTGAAGCAGCAAAAAACTATTGTATGACTGACTGAAAAATCGCGATAAAAATGTTTTGCGGCTAAATAATTGTTCATTTTCCTATCCAGTAAGAACGTGAAATTTTTCATTCCTTAATATTATATTTAATACACTCAGTTAAATAATGTTTATTGTTAAAGTTTCCCTAATGGGCGTTACTTTCGCAAGCCAGATTACACGTTTTCGGCCGTATATTTACCCCTCTGAGAAAATTATAAATATTAATCCTACAGTTCCGGGAGACTTTCTTTTAGATAATATCCTCTTCTTTTTGTATATCAAAACTATCAATTAGTTTTTGAGATAATTTTTTCTTTCAGTAAATTGATTATAACTTCCACAATTTTCTTAAACGGAACTTTACTTTTTTCAAAATATATCTACATGCTCTCCGAATCGAATGATACCTTGTTCATATTCTTCAGAGACTGATGAAAAAAGTTGAACAAAAAAAGCACTTGTTGACTAGACCATATTCTCGTGATTAGTAAATCTTTCTCCAAGATCCATGATGTATAAGTCCAGAAATGGATTGAACGCCATCACAAGAAAACTTTCACGAACTCAATAATTTTTATTTACTTCAAAATATTATGAGGTAAATAAATTGACAATCAAATCCAAGAGTTAGTCATATTTTGATACCTACTCTACCTCAGAAAATATTCGAAATAATAAATATTTATTGAAAATCTTCTATGAGCAGAAGTCACGGTCCTCGAATGTAAACAGGAATTTAATCACTAGGTCACTAGAACCAAAAAACGTATGTGAAATGTAAAATTTTATTTACGAAGGAAGAAGTCAACCAAAACCTCCTCGCACTTCTTCTCTTTCTAAATTTTATACTACCTATACTATTGAACGAAACTGCTCGTGCTTTAGATATAATACTAAACTATTAAACAAAAGCTCGAGCAGCTTTTTTTTAATAGTAGGTACAGTATACAATTTAGAAAGAAAAGAAGTGCGAGGATATTATGGTGGAATTCTTCCTTTCGAAATAAAAATTTTCCATTAGAGCCATATGAACTTTTTTAAACACGTTTTTTGCTCATAGTGACCGATTAAACTACTAATTAACCATTAAATAAAATATGCTCAAAACTACTAGTTACTCTACCCAAAATTAGAAAAACGATTCAATTTTTTCTTGATTTACTTTTATGTTAAAATTATGAGTAGATATTTACTTTACATGTGCTCAATCTGTCCATAATTATAGCGAGCGATCATTTCGTGGCTCCTGATTGTTCGGCCTGTTCGAAGGGCGGAAATTATACAATTCTCAATTGCACAGCCGTCACGAAAACATATCTAGATGATTTTTATATAATTGCACATACATAATATCAAAAGAGGTGCTTGTGCTTAGTAAATTTCATGTATACTTAAATACGTAGATACGAGACTTTTATTCAATTCTACTATAATTTTTGTAGGCTCATGGGGGGGGGATTGATCCCCTTAATCCCCTCCCTATCTACGCCACTGTTCAGGACAACATCCAAGCTGTTTTCTTACATATTCAAATTTGATTTCTTCTTTTTGAAATTTTTTTTTCATATCTTGTTCTGTAGAATCAATAATGAATCTGTTTTCATTTTCATTAAGTGATTTCCAATGCGACAGTCTAATATATCATCACAATCTTATCAATTTTTGAAGATTGAAAATGAACTGGCTCCTTATAGTGTATTTGGATCTTCAATTAACTAAACCTTGCTGTCCAACGAAATAATGATATCAAACGATGAATAACCCTCTTAAGTATCTAAAAGAGATATATTAGGTAGTGATAAAATACTTTAGAAAGCCGTTCCAATTACGAATGACGTTAGAATTAATTACGGCAACACTACTACGACGAATTGATCGTCTTAGGATTAAGATATATATTGAAAGATCAAAATTGGAATCAAGCACAAAGTTAAAATATTCTAGCAACTTTGTCTCATATGATATAATTCTTTCAGATATGCTTAATTTTAAAATATTAAGATTTTTTTATTTCGAAGGAACAACGACAATATTAACTGTGGAGTTATTTTTCGTAACCTAGAGATAAATCAATAATATCAATGCCGGAAATATAGTTTAGCTTCTGAAGATTTGTTTGATTAAATTCGATATTTCGAATAAATGTTTTATCGCTTTACTTCTTTCAATATAGCTATATGTATATGTATATATATATATATATATATATATATATATATATATATACAGGGTGATTCATTAATATGTGTAAATATTTCAACGGAAAAATTTTGAGCTCAAAATATGAAGATCTAACTCAATTTGCTTATACAAAATATTTCTTCTTACTGATATACAGGGTGTTTTATTCAGAATATTAAATATTAATTTTTTTCATTACTATAATATTGTTTTATATTTCTCTATATATTTGGCAGCAGGTTAAAGTAGTTCGGGACACATCAAATAATAGTAAAGAAGGCATAGAAGTACATAAAAATCAAAAGAATTGTGCAGCCATATGTTCAACGTTAAATATCTCGAAAAATAGTGGCTCTAGCGTTACGAAAAATGATTGCCTTATTTACAGAGAAAATATTGGAGAATCGAGAAATCATACTAAAATGATAATTCTGCCAGTGGCGTAGAATTTAGGAAACGAAGACTCTTCTCGTGACCCTGCCGTACGCCACTGGTGATAGCGAGAAAGTCTTCTTTACTATTATTTGATGTATCCCAAACTACCTTAACTTACTGCCAAATATCATAAAGAAATGTCAAGCAGCATTAAAGTAATGAACAAAATTTATTTTTAATAATCTAAATAAAACATCCTGTAAATCAGTAAGGATAAATATTTTGTACAAGCAAATTGGCTTAGATATTCATATTTTGAGCTCAAAATTTTCCCTTTAAAATATTTCCACATATTAATGAATCACTCTGTATATATATATATATATATATATATATATATATATATATATATATATATATATATATATATATATATATATATATATATATATATATATATATATATATATATATATATATATATATATATATATATATATATATATTATATATATATATATATATATATATATATATAAATAATATTGAAGTTTCGCTTATCACTTGGTGAAACATGATTAAATACTGATATTTAAAATAAAAACACTTGGCTTTAAGTTTCACAAATATATTGAATAAAAATTAACAATTACATTAGTCAACTTAAAGCCAAGTGTTTTTATTTTAAATATCAGTATATATATATATATATATATATATATATATATATATATATATATATATATATATATATATATATATATATATATACCTCCAATATGCGAAATAAGATTTTCAAAAAAAGGGAAGATCTTCAAAAGAATATAGAAAGAGAAATCAAGAATAATTTAATATAATCTGAATTTAACATTGTGGAATTAACACAAAATAATTGTAACTAAAGAAGTCCCAGGTCCCGAGCGAAACATTTCACCAATATAATTGTCTCAATAATTTTCAGTAGTAATATCCCTAGGACATTGATGATAGACGAGATAATTTTATGACAATCGAAAGCTTGAACGAGCTTGAGAAATTTGTAATGAATTTATGAGGAATTTTTCAATGTCCCAGAGATATTCCAAGGAAAATTTTTTGACTGAACATGACATTTTTTTGAAAGTGTTTTTGAACCAGAGTTTAATATTAATAATCAAAATTTTGAACAAATTGAAAATATTTATAATAGCAATTATTTAAGTAATATATTTTTAGCTCGTGAAGAAATACAGAAAGCCCTTTCTCTTATTGATCCTGCTGAAGGACCTGGTCCAGATCAGATTCTACCCATATTTTTGCAGAAATGTGCGGAAGGTCTTACAGTAACTCTTTATGTAATTTTTAATAGATCGCTATTAAGTAATATATTTTTAGCTCGTGAAGAAATACAGAAAGCCCTTTCTCTTATTGATCCTGCTGAAGGACCTGGTCCAGATCAGATTCTACCCATATTTTTGCAGAAATGTGTGGAAGGTCTTACAGTAACTCTTTATGTAATTTTTAATAGATCGCTATTAAGCACAATATTTCCTGATAAATGGAAAGTGTCATCTATACTGCCCATATTTAAATCTGGTCAAAACGATCTTGTAAAAAATTATCGTCCAATAAGCATTTTGTCAGCAATTCCAAAGCTTTTTGAATAACTGATCTATAAATACTTGTCAAGTCACGTCAAAAACATAATGATAGAGCAGCAACACGGATTTTTCAAGGGCAGAAATCTGGAAACTAATTTACTTTCTTTTTTGGAATATTTGCAAGAAGGCTTGGATAAAGGTATACAAACGGATGCCGTTTACACAGATTTTCGAAAGGCCTTTGACAAAATTAATCATTCTGTTTTATTACAAAAGCTGGCCGAGGTAGGTGTGAGTGGTAACCTTTTGAGATGGCTGAGGTCGTACGTCGTGAACAGGTCACAGTTTGTTTATGTAAATAATTTTACATCTGAAATATTTACAAACACCTCTGGAGTTCCCCAAGGTTCCCATCTGGGACCCCTTCTATTTATTATTTATGTGAACAATATAGGGTCCTGTTTTCGAAATACCAAGTTTCTGCTCTATGCTGACGACCTCAAATTTTTCAGAAAAATTCGAAGCATAAGAGACTGTGAAATGATTCAGGAAGATTCAAAAATATTATATGACTACTGTAATGATAATTATCTATTTTTAAATTTTGAAAAATGTTTTAAAATTTCATTTACTCGAAATGTCAATATATTTCAATTTCAATATTCGCTTAAACCTCCAGCAGCTTACGGAGGCAAATAATATTGTTGATTTAGGGGTTACCTTTGACACTAAACTCCTGTTAAAGCAGCACATTGAAGAGGTTATAAGTAGCTCAAACAAAATGCTTGGGTTTATATTGCGCAAAGGTAAGCTCTTTCGATATAAAAAAACTTTTTTAACTTTGTACTATTCTTTTGTGTTTAGTAGATTAAGCTTCGCATCTTTAATTTGGAACCAAATGTACGCTTGCTATATTAGCAGACTTGAAAGTGTCCAAAATAAATTTTTAAGATTTCTTGGTTTTAGATACAATGTCAATATTTCTGATCATGATTATACCGAAGCTCGCAAAATTTTTAAACTAATAAGCTTGGCAGATCGAAGAAAAATAGCAGATTTCATTTTCTTACAAAAAATAATTAATAATTTGTTGTCAGTGCCTAGCATTCTGCAAAGCATATCGTTCACTGTTCTACATCCGCGGTTGCGATTACAAAATTCGTTTTATGTTCCCTTCAGGAGAACTAACAGTGCACAAAATTCCCCGCTTTGTAGGATGTTACAAACTGGAAATGCTTTTGGTTAAGAGATTGACATGTTTTCTACTTCAGGACCGTTAATTAAAAAAACCTTAAAACGCAAATTTTTGGAATAGGGATTTATCTTATCTTATCTTTCGTAGAATTGTATTAAAAAACAAATTATAAATTTTAATTTCTAAGTCAATTACATACATTATTTATCTTTTTTGATTGTAATTTAGCGAATACTGTTACGGGCAACACAGCCTGTTTGTATTCCTTGTTGTTAAATAAATAAAAATGCAATTATCGGGGGTAATACCACTAGAGCTCAGATATAGCCGGATATTTTTTCGTCGTTGTAACAACCACAAAACATATCCTGTTAAATCTGAGCTCGCGTGGTATTTGGAAAGACAATTCCATGAATTATTGTTAATGCCAAATCAGTGAAAGGGTTGAAAGTAACATGAAATTTTTCGAAATACATGGTTTGCAACATTTTCGCGGTTGTGTTCCACATTGTTTTCACCACGTATTTTTTATAATCTTTCCCATTCTGTTTCTTCATATTAAAGCCCCAGTCTATCAATATTCTTGCCACATTCTCCACTGACTGTTCGGTTTCCAAATTGAAGTTTCGTCGTTTACAAAATTCGCTAAATGGATTCCAAATGGAAGAATGACTTTTTTTTGTATTTTCAGGAAATGATTTTTCGATCTCCCTTATTATTTCTGCCTCGCAAATATTTCCAAATCTCAACATATTCACTGGAATATTAAGTATTTGTTGTAAAATTCTGTTTTCGACATTTACAATTGTCAAACTGATGCAACGCTTGCTAAAGGAATAATTACTAGCGTTCGTAAGGCAACGTAATTTATCGGATATTTTTATCCACTTGCATTTCTGTTCCTTTCTATTTATCCGATAGCAAACTACGATTTTCGTTCTCTCAAATGGGAATTATTATACATGAGTGGAATTGTCAATGTTATGTTGACATGATTGGGTGAAATTATTTCATATGACACAAAATGACAAAATTTGATTGGTTGTTAAAACTGTCAAAAAATTTTCAAACATAATAATTCAAGATACTTTATAGGGAAAATAATACAAGAACGATTCAAATATATATATATATATATATATATATATATATATATCTATATATATATATATATATATATATATATATATATATATATATATATATATATATATATATATATATATATATATATATTCATAAAAGTTCAAAGCAAGAAAAAAATTTCCTTCATTCAAATGAAGGATGTGCTATCTGCCCGCATATTCATCCTTCGATAAGCATATAATCTTCCTCCTCCATCGATAATGCCTACATAGTCGAAGGAGTGTTCGTTGCCTAATTCAATACATTTAATAGATTATTCCAAATTATACGGTGTTTACCTCCGCTTGCAGATGGAATGTAAACTAATAATTCCATGATGCACATGAAAGTGTGTCAATGTCCACGAGATTGCGCACGTTTCGAAATTTTTCAAAGATTTCAATTAATTAGCCTTTCCGGCAATCTCTGCCTCTCACACCGAGGTTGCCATTGAGTTTGATGATGGTCTCGAAAAAGTATTTTTTTAATATTCATCTTAAAAAATCATAACTTTCTAGTTTCATTTATTATTTTTAAAATTCACTGATTATACATCGATAGCTACGATAAACGAAAGTTCTTGTATTCCGTTCATATATTTTTATCTCAAAGGTTGATCATTGAAATTTGTTAGAGTTTTTCAATGAAAGTTGCAATTTTTTATTTTTGAGCTGAATGATACTTAGAATGTATCGAGCTAAAGCTCCTAATATACTAGAGTCGCCAATTTTGGTTGTCACCCTTCTCCTCCTAAACAGATTGACCAATTGAAAATTGTTCACTAATTTTAAAAAAATTATCAAACAATTTTCCAAGGGAGTTTGTTATATGTATTTCCCGACGAGAATTTTACATTCACAATCCAACAGTTAATTATAGAGAGCGTCAAGTCTCCCCAACTCAAAATCAGTGCAGCTTATTTGATTCGGAGTAAATTAACGAATTTCTAATTGTTCTCCAATAAAAATCGCGGTCAGGACTACTATCTGGGTAACAACTCAGAGCGCCCTCCATCAAGTATATTGGAAACCAACAATTCACCGATAGGTTGAAAATGCAGAATCTCGTGGCGAGAAAACATAACTTCCTGACATGAAATTTCTACTCTTGCGTGCTGTGGAATCACATACGCCACAGTTGCAGAGTAGTCTTTTCATCTTAGGATGTTATGTATTCTCGCGACGGGATTATGCATTCGATCTAAGCGGTGAATTGTTGGTTTCCAATATCTTTGGTGGAGGGCGCTCTGGGTTGTTATCCAGATAGTAGTCCCGACCTCGGTTTGTATTGGGAAACAATTAGAAATTTGTTAATTCACTCCGAGTCAAATGAGCTGCACCGATGAGATCTAATAAAATCGGAACAGATATATACAGATTTTGAGTGGGGGTGACTTGACGTTTTCTTCAATTCACTGTTGCACTGTGAATGTAGGATTTTCACTGAGGAATACATATAACCAGCTTCCTTGGAATGTTGTTTTATATATTTTTTTATTATCGAAGAATTTTCCTTGTTCACTTTATGAAGTATATTTCAAATTGATCAAGGTCTTTTTTTTTTTTCTTTCTTTTTTTTTTGACGGAGGGAAAAATGCTTTTACGCACTGAGTGCAGGACTCACTGATTGCTCAGAATACCTGCTAAAAAACCACTCCGGGTAATCACCTCAGTAAGTCAGTTGTTCGACTCGTGATCACAAACATGCCGACTTTTGCAGGAAGGAACTAGATATATCCATCCATGACCTCTTCTCCGCAAAGCCCTTTTCTACTACCCTTCTTCCGTGACATCCAAGTCGTCTTGCTTTTTCCTATCTTCTATCTCCTTTTTTTCATGATCTGTGTGATATAATCGTACCCAACCTTCCATTTTTCCTCATTTCCCAGCATATGTTCTATTATATTATCTATGTTTATCACGACACCTATCTTCTTCCATGCCTCCCTCCTCTCTGCTTACCACCTTTTGCATATGAAAACGGTATGTTCGGGGTCATCTTTAGCTTCACACTCACGGCATATATCATCTCTGGACTTCTTAATTCTATACGTAAACGCTCCGTATGATCCATGTCCCGAGAGAAACTGGGTGAAGTAGTAATTTGTTCTTTTAAACTTACACCTCACCCAGCTTCCCACATCCGGGATCAGACGCTTTATCCATTGGGCCTTGTCTATCATTTTTCTCCATTTCGCTTGCCAGTTCTTGATTGTCTTCTCTCGCGCCAGTGTCAATTTGTATATTTTTCACGATTTGATTTTAAATTAAAAATGTTTGAGAGTAATTGGATGAAAAAAATATAATGAATCAAGGAATGGTAATAATTAATGTTTTTTTTTAAGAGAAAAGAAAATAATAATTCATTATTAATTATCATAAAAGTATGAACTTAGTACATATATCCTCAGAAATGATGGGGTTGTGGGAAAAAAATGTTACGATTCTAATTTACGTGAGTGTCTCAAAAAAACTGCACCGATTGTGATGGTTGGATCGTTGCTAATTCTTGCATCGAATTAATCTGAAAGCAATTATTGTAACAATGGCTATAAGTTTTCATAAGAAAAGTTCATGTTATCATCGCTTCTATTTTGTATTAATGAAGATTCAAAAGGTTAAATATTTTTTTTTCTTTATTCATTATTCATTCTGATCTTTGCTTATCACAATATTATTAGGAGATAGTAGATTATTTGTAAAAACAATAACCAATTCTCCATTACAAAATCATATCTAATCTATAATAATACATAATCGATAACATGAAATTCTACTTAATCAATTTCACAATTTATTCTTTATTAATAAACTAACAATGAATTAAAAGGTTTGAGAGTTACTTTAAGAACAAGAGATGTTTTAAGTATTGTAACATGCACGGATTACTAAACACAAACGTATATACAAATACAGGTGACGAATACGCCTAGAAACTCTTTTGTGACTGTTTTTCACAATTTTTGGCTTAACTTTCATTGGCCAAGTGCCTGGAGTGTAATTTACGATGAGAAACTTCGTTCCAACAAATTTAGAATCATTTAATGAAGTATATTCGAGAACATATTAGAAGATTGAGGTCCAGTTGTGAAATTTCGACATTCTTCGAGCAGAAGGTATGTTGGTAATTGTCAATCTTTCAGTCTATGATAAAATCGCTACTACCGTATCAATAACTGCCAATTATTTAAACTTATCTCGAGATGACAAGACTACCGAATTATTTATAATCCATTTATAGCTGGCTTAAGAGAAATCGGCTTGCCGAGATTACGAACACAGTTAAATGTTTCAGTTAATGTTAATGGGTCTGAAGCTGTCACTAATTTAATCGGACATCATATGCACAATTTAATAGGCCTCTCCAACTAGATGATCGACTAATAAGTAGCAGAGCTTCCACATAAATTAGGCGACTTGATTACTTCGTTCTTTTGGTCCTACAGATGTATTAGCATAGGCAACAGATGATATGATAATATTTTTTTTCTTACGCAACTGAACTGTGAGAATATACTTAACAAGAAGCCCAATGGCAATTCCAAAAACGAAAGTATGTTTGAAATGGAACGATAAGTAATTGAACAGCAATTATGAATTCTTGACAGATTTTATTCATTAACGTTCATGGGTTTTTCCATTAATTTATTTATTTTAACTAACTACGCAATTGTAATGAATTTAGTATACGACTATCTCAGGTTTTGCGCATGGAAAAATCGCTCCGAAAGGGGTACTTTGAACACGCCGTGTGCAAAACTCTTCACATCTTTGCGCACGCACCTCTCGTCGACTGTAATTTTCTTTTAGTACTCCCCTAACAACGTTGAAATTCTGCAATGTTTCAAGCTGCCTGAGTTCCAGGGCCGTAGCCAAAGGGGCGCCAGAGGGGGCTGAGCCCCCTCTGGAATTATTTAAGCCCCCTCTAGAAAAGATACCAGAATTACTACAAACCAAAAATGTTTATATCTGCGTTGAAACATAAAACTAGGGGGCCTCGGTAGACCAGCGGTGAGCGAGTACCTCCTTGTACCGTTTGTTGACCGAGGATGTGGGTTCGAGTCCCACCTTGCTCTTGGGCGTTGTGTATGTCCTGAATTTAATGGTTCTAGTTATGAGATTGAGTGTTGGGTAATGTACATTGTTTACAAGCCCATTGGCCGTTCGGAACCGGCGTTAAACTGTAGGTCCCTCGAGTTAAAAAAAAAAACATAAAACTAGCCTAGTTACAAACAAATCTACCTAATTGTAAAACTGACTTAAAATTATTCATTTGCGGCATCTTTTAACCCGTAAAACATGTTGACGTTTTCATTCTAAAATAAAATAGCGAGAAACGAGCGGCTACTAGCAGGGTTGCCAGACTTTTCAGAGTCGTGTTGCACTTTAGACGCTGATCTGTCGCCCATCAGAAGCGTAACCGTGGTTGCGACATGTTAACGGGGAAACATTGGTAACAAGTATTTTTGCATATGAAATTCTCTTATTCTAGCAGTTATTTCATACGTGTTTTGCTGCTAATTTGTCGCCCAAAATCGCAATCATGATTTTTTCGCAACCGCACGAAAAAATAGTGCACACAACATGTTGACTACTCGTCCAAAAAACAATAATAGGTATGTTCGGGACTTTTTACTTGAATTACTATTACAATCAAAACCACGAATCTGTTAAAAATATCTTTATTTTTTATATAAACTGTTCACAAAACATCAATACATCATCATCATCTTCGTCTGTTGTTGAAATTGTGGATTGGTTCTGCTACTGATACATATCAGAATTAAATTCTGCATAGCTTTGCTAGGCTCAAACTATTCACAGCAAATCTCATGTATTGCAAAGTGGGATCTAATAGACACAACTGAATTTAACATTTTTAGTATCATTTTGTTTCGAATTTTACATTCAACAATATTAATCAATGAAAATATCCTCTCCACGAATGCGTTGGATGACGATGAGCTTAGAAGAGTAAATGTAAATAGAGCTAAATCTTTAAACATGAATTGATAGGCTGCATTTTTCAAATCTATAACCTTCCTCCAAAACATTAATAGGGTTATCAGGGACTGATTCACCAAATATCTCTTTCCGATCGACATTTAATTTAACAAGTATCTATATTGTATCTCTATGTCAGATATTCTATTGGGAGTTACAAAAGTAAGTGGCAGCTTGGAAAATTTTGGTCATTGGACTGAATTTAAAATTATAGCAGGAGTAAAACTTATTATCTACCGAAAAACATTTAAATGTGAGGGCATGCGTTTGATTAATTCAAATGAAAGAACTTCAATAAAATCCACACATTTTCCTTTAATTTCTTCAACCTCTTCAGATAAAATATTATTAGACGTTAATTCATTTTCAAATTCAGAATATTATATTTTACGTAAGTGGAAATAGAAACACAACTAAAAACGATTAAGCGCAAACAAGTGACGAAGCAAGAGAGAGAATATTAACTTTGTTGTTTATTTATTAGCTATTTGTTTTATTTATTTAGAGATTATTCATTTATAACTTTTTATAAGAATAAATTATTTTATATTTCCAATATATTTATTTCAGTACTTTGTAAGAAACAAGTCCCCTCAAGAATTTGTTTAGCCCCCTCTAGAAAGCAGCGCTAGCTAGGGCCCTGCTGAGTTCCATAGCAACCGTCACAGCTCTATTGTATTGTTGATTGGATACTTCAAAAAATTGTTGTTTCCAAAGTTTGTTGAAGAAAATGTCTGGTTCTGAAAGATGTGTGTGGTTTCTATTTGCAATCCTATAAAAAGTATCGTAAAATACTCGTTTGAAAACCTCTCTGCATACTAGCTACTTGTACACTTTACCTCCGGCTCAGTCCATCAATTTTATAGGTTAATATAATGTTGAATATAGCTAATTTTAGCAAAAATGTTGATTTTTTTATCAACACCTATCTATGATGGATACTAATCAGGGTGGCACATTTAAAATAGTCATTCTGAGATATTTTCAATGTAAAGGGTTAATCTGGGAAGCTCCGAGACATTCTCTTTACAAACATGGTAAAAACTTTTGTTCAGCGTTGAATTTAATGTAAAAAATCAGAGGAAGTGTCGGTAGATGAATTGAAAGTTACTTTCAAGTTAATTTCATTTAATTAGATGTTCAAATTGCCAGCCATTTGCTTTAAAACAGTTGAGCAATCGCTGTTCGACATTTTGTGTGCTTATTGAATCCATAATAATACGAATAAAAAAAATAATAATTTTATTCATATGGCTAAAAGAAGCATATACAAGTCATAATAATATAAATACAATATAAATACACACATAAATGAATATATAATCCTACAATTATGTGGAACAAAACTTTTTCTTTTTTAACTCGAGGGACCTACAGTTTAACGCCGGTTCCGAACGGCCAATGGGCTTGTAAAAAATGTACATTACCCAACACTCAATCTCATAATTTGAACCACTAAATTCAGGACATACACAACGCCCAAGAGCAAGGTGGTACTCGAACCCACATCCTCGGTCAACAAACAGTACAATGCGGTACTCGCTCACCGCTGGTCTACCGAGGCCCCCTATTCAAATGAATAGAATCCACGACTTAATAGAAAACGCTTTAGCTATTTTTTGTACTCTTTAATACTACTTACGTTAGAAATGATGTCAATTTATTATAAACAGTAACAGAGACATATTTGGGAATATTTTCATAACGCACTCTTGTTCTTAGGAACATGTAATTCCCTATCATTTCTTGTAGTTTAGGAATCACCCAATCTCAGAAAATAGTTAAAATTCTGTTGAGCATACATTGCCGCTTTAGGGACAAATATCGTGGACAGAGTGAGTATGCCATGGCCAATGAAAGACATCCTACATGACTCAGTAGGATGAAGGCCAAACACGAGCCGAATTATTATTTTCTGTGCAATGAATAACCTCCTTTAACCTATTAATATACCCCGTAATGACGTTTGAAAAGTGAGATGACTGTGAACAATAGTATGATACACACCTACAATATCTCTAAGTGCCATACTGAACCTCAGCTGGAGAGGAGCGAAATATCCGCTACCTAATCTTCTGCAAATATGTTTGTGTGAGTCTCCCACCTCAATTCAGACTCCAGAAAATAGCCTAAATATCTGGTCTCCTTGTCAGCAATATTCAACAGCATATCAAGTGATATCCTACCATTATTCAACTGTAATTGCACTGTTTTGTTAGCATTGAGAATTACACAATTCCATCCTATCCCACACTCCAACTATTTTACCTCGAATTTTTTGAACACTGTATTGGTCGGTTTGGTTTCTTTGGGTGCCCTTAAAGATAGCCAGATTCAACACCATTGGACCTTTTTTATAGTGAAATGTTTCTATCCTAAAACAGGATATCTTCCTTACCAAATAGTGGTAGCATGTGATGAAATAACATATGCAATGTTATAAATTCTTTGGTGAAATGTTGATTTTAGATTTTATTACTTTTTGGAAGTAAGTGGCTTGTAATTTGGAAATTTAATCAATTATATTGGATACTACCGATTCTTACGAGATCTACGATAAATTTTATTACATGATGATGCAGGTTTCGCCTCTTCTAGCGCGTATTCAGAATACTACTTATTTTGAGAGATTTACACTAAATTTACATGCTTAGCCTCTGTCAAAATATATTCGGACACAATTTATCTTTAAGAGATTCAAACTAAATTTCAGTTCATTTTGACACACGTTTCGCTTCATCAGATATATCTTCAGGTTCTTCAATTGTTCATCACTTTCCAAGCCAAATTCCGACTCGTAAATTATATTGACACTTTTTACAATTCATAGTTTTTATATTTTCTTCAATCAAATTCATTTACTTTTCCTTTTCACAACAATTGAATATTGAACAGAGAAATTATGTGCATAGATATGAATTCGTAGAAGCATAAAAACCAGCAATGGTTATCTTTTGAAATCAATTTCAGTATATGATCGTCTCAAGGAACGAAGCAGTGTCTTCGTAATCATAGAGACATCTATATCTGTATAATTTAACTCGATCAGACCAGTACAGTGGCATTCAAGTTGGCAGCAAAGGATAAGTAGCTAAAAGAAGAAACTGTAACAATAACGTTTCATTCATTCGTTCGCTGTAACTATGGCTTAAAAGCGCTTTATAACATCGATAATAAGATAATTTTATCGGAATCGGAGTATCGTCCGTATTTGGAGCGCAGTCGGTCGGGAATCCTTTTATCATCATTAGAATCATTACATCATAGTTGGCAATGGACGACGGCTGGCTTTTTATTCATTCTTGCGATCGAACGATGACTAAAGCTAGCTATACACGAGAAGATTAAGCAAGGCGATTCCGAATGACATGACTAGTTAAATTATGGGAACAAAATAGTTATTTATGTACCAAGTGCGTTATATAGATCCTAGTAACCCACGTGGTGCATACAAGATTTTATTTTTCACGAAAAAATTATTTTATTATTTTGAAAAGTCGATTTTAAAATCGGTCCATTGTTCCTATACCTACTTTCCATTTTCTTTCTCATAGTAGGCATGTGATTTGTTGATATTTTGACGTTTGTGAGTATTTTTGTCATCATATTTAGTGAATGTCATAGCTGCTTTCTTTGTGTAGTCTTATAGAAATAATGGAAATGAAAATGAATTTACCCAATAATATCATAGAAAATGCAGCCAAAGCTGTGAATAATTCATTGCTGGAGAAGTCCACAGTCGTATACGTCAAGGATTATGAAGTATTCAATCAATGGAAGTTGCTTCAGTTGTCCTCGTGCAATGAGCGGGCGTTATGATTCATAATGCCCGCTCATAACGCCCTAGGGCATAATGAGTGTATTTATAGCAACTGTAGCTAAGGTAAAATCAACAAATAATACACAAGTGAAGAATAAAGTTATGTATGTGTATGACAGAAAAAATTTACTGATAAAAGAACACAACGTTATGAGTTTCTGAACTATATGTATTCCAAAGAATATTTGTTACTGAATTTTAAATTTATGTTCTCAGATAAAATACTGAATATCACGAATCTCTATGGTCTCTTATTTTCCCTTTTGCTATTGTTATAAAATATTTTGGTATAATTTGTTATTCCTTGAAAAAGGCCTGTTAGGGCCGAAACGTTGAAAGAAATAAATGTTTGTGAACAACCAGAAAAAAATCTCCAATTTAAATAAGCCATATTTTACCAAGAAAAGATTGAAATTATCATCTATATATATATATATATATATATATATATATATATATATATAAATATATATATATATATATATAGAAATATATATATATATATATATATATATATATATATATATATATATATATATATATATATATATATATATACATATATATATATATATATATATATATATATATATATATATATATATATATATATATATATATATATATATATATATTTTATAAATGATATTTCGTATCTGAAGATCAGTGGAGAAATTACGCTTTTCGTGGATGATACGAGTATTATTTGAAGCAATATCAATTCTACGACGCTGTACTCTGAAATGACAATTGATCTTGGATTGATCAAATCCTGGTCTAATGCAAATTTACTTTGCTTCAATGTTGATAACTGTTGCCTTGTTTTATAGAGATAACTCCCAGGAACTATTCCTGTAAAACCATGCCATAAAAATATTCGATTCTGCCAGATTTTTAGGCCTTCTTATCGACAATAACCTCAAATATTCACAGCATGTGAATGTCTTAGTTGAAAAATTATCATCGGTCTGTTTCGCCCATGAATCCATCCCAAGTGAATTAGATACTTCATCTACAAGAATTGCCTATTTTGCATTGTTCGAATCTCATCTTCGTTATAGTCTTCCCTTCCAGCGTTCATGTGATTCTTCACAACTTGACACCATTCTCAAATTGCAGAAGGGAGCAATTCATTACATGTATGTTCTGCAAAAAAAGGGCATATTGCAAACCTCATTTCATGAAAAATAGAATTTTAACGCTTTCTGCTTTATATTAACTTAAATCTGTGTGCTTGATTCATAAGTATTTTCATGCCGTAACCTTGGTATTCCACTAGATCTTCAGACATTATGTTCACCTCCCTATTCCTTCCTCTGAATTAACAAAAAAAAGTTCATCATTTACAATGTTAAGAAATTTGACAATTACCTTCCAGAATAATTGAAATCTATAACTTACTTGGCAAATGTTTGGAAACGAAAAAAAATTTATTTTCTTGACTATTCTGAGCATTGATTGATCGATATGATCAAATTGAATAGCACAGGCATCAGCTTCGAATAACAGAAATAAAAAAGATTTTTACACTCACTCTCGTTTTCGGAAAAAGATTTATTGTTAATAATATAAAGTTTGAAGCTATATATTTTGTATGGACATGTGGTTTGATGTGTTTTTATTTATATGTTTTATATTGTTTAGTTCTTTAATTTTTCCTTTTGTGAATAAACTGTATAATTTTAAAGACAATAAAGCATATTTTAATTTGATTGGATTTATATATCTCTTCTCTCTCTCTTCATCAGCCTTCTTTCATCCACTCCTGGACATAGGCCTTTCCATATATCTTCCAAGCTTAGCGATCTTGGGCTTTGTGGTACCAGTCTCGTCCAACGGCTGACCTAACGTCGTCTAGCCATCTTCTCTGTGGTCGGCCTCTACTTTTTTCAGTTTCTCTTGGCCGCCAGTGGGTTACTTTGGTTTTCCATTTGTCACTGTATTGTCTTGCGACATGTCCTACCCAGCTCCATTTAAGTCGTGCTATTCGTTCTGCCACATCTATAACCTTCGTTCTTTCTCGAATTTCCTTGTTCCTTAATTTGTTTCTTAACAAAATTTCCAGCATTGTGCGTTCCATGGCTCTTTGTGTTGTTCCCCAAATCAAACATCAGAAATTACTAGACGTATAGGTCTCGCGTGGGCAGTATTTGGTAAACTACGATACATCTTTGGAAACAGCAGTATACCTATAAACCTCAAGAAAAAAGTTTACGACTCATGCATCTTACCAGTGGCTACATATGGCCTAGAAACCATGAGCCTAACAAAAAAGATTGTAAAAAGATTAAGAACAACAAAAAAACTTCGAAAATTGTAGTCCAGGAGGTATGAAACGGATTCAAGAACCATTCCCGCACCTCACTATCAATTACATTCGTCGTCCATTGTGTACAGAGCTTTATTCGGCTTGGAAGAGATGAACTTCGTAGTGAATTCATTCAGTTTTGCGTAAAGGTTAACGATCACCTGGGGACTAATAATTGAGACGATTAATTAGCGGATTCTTGGATTGCTACGCAAGGAGAGTGCTCGGTTTGCAATTGTGATTGAATTTCAAATTTGGTCGGACAGCGAGAAGGTTTGTTTTTGTTAGAAGGACGTTGACATGCGATCGATGGTCTACGTGAAAGGAATCAGTATTTGGTCTTCTCCGATCGAGCGTGAAACATAAATAGAGCTCGATGTACGGAATCAGTGCACGATAAATTTATTAACCTAATACCAGCCAGACCTCAAAGAGGATTAAAAAAATTTAATTTTTTTGTATAGACTGGCTGTTGAGTGTTCAGCAAAGACTGAACACTGAAATTTTGGAAAAAAATAAATTTCAATTCGCAGAAAAATAGCGTCCCATTTTTGGGACGATGCCTAAAAGGGGATAAAATAATATATTTGGAAAAAACAAGACAAAAGGGACAAAGCTGCTTTAATAACAAAATGTGTTCAATAAACTCACATAAATTATATACAGAACAAATTTTAATAAAAAATTTTTGGTAAAAAAAATTATTTTTTATGGGATGGTAGAAAGCAGATATCTCGTAGTCGTACATTGCATTCTCCACAAATTCTAGTGGTTTTGTTTTCACAAAATGCTTATCTCCTTCTTTCTTTATAGAAACAACTAAATGACCCATTTGGTCATATCTTATGTCCACACTTGCTCTTCCTCTCATCAATTTGGACATTTGAGGGCGTGGTCTCTTTTCCTACGTTATTCTAGCAGAGTAGCCATTTCTTGGGGATTTACAATCTGGTGAAGTCTCCAAGTATTTGTCACCGATATATCTAACACTTGGGTGAATAAAGGCCACCACCATTTTCCTGAACGAATTCTTGTTCGGTTAAGAGACACTTGCTTGTCTAACATATCTACTCCGCCCATATGCGAATTGTATTCGTGTATCAATTTTACGATGGAGTATTGTTACTATTGCAATGGAATTCTCACCGTTTGTGCTGTTTTATTTAGTTCACTTCACTATTTTTTCTGATAATGGTTCGTCGCTACACTCAAACTCGGATTCGTCAGCAGGGTTAGAAGTAAACAATTCCATAGTACCTGCAACATCCACTATTTCTTCTCCTTCTAGGTCATTCTCTTCAAAAATTTTTGTGTCTGTTAGAATATCCGGGTCTGGAGGAATTATTGCTACAATAATATTTTCAATATCCATATCTTCCCAAAATTCCGGATCTTCAAATATGATGTCAATGTCACGGACTTAGACATTTTCTGCTACTCATAATTATCACTTCTAGCCAATCCCAAAATTGGGACAACAAAATTAGCAACAAATTGGCAACAGATAATGATATGAGTCAGTTCAATTCCGTTCCGTATCGAAAAAAGAGACTATTCAACAATAAAACTGCAATGGTATAATTATAATTTTCTCGACAGAAATATCACTATAACGTATGACAACACCAACGCGCCAGGCAAGTGCCGACTTGTTGAATCAGTCTAATTTCTGTTATTGTTCCTGTGAGACATCTGACTATAATATATGAAGTACATACTTTGACCTAAATGACATTATCAATTACTCTAGTTTTGAAATTTTGAAATGAAACAACAACAGTTACACAACACGTTTCGCTGATACTACAGCTTCTTCAGGTGTGAATTTCAAAATAAAACTAAAAAAGCTAATGCAAAGTTTGCAAAGTAAATTATAAATTTGGGAAATTCATTCTGAGATTCAAAGAAAAAACTACCTTTATTCATTGAAAAGATTAAGAAGAGCCGTCCACACAGTTTTTTCCTAGCATCTCAGAATGGATTTCCCAAATTATACTTTGCAAACCTTGCATTAGATATTTTAGTATCAGTTTGAAATACGCACCTGAAGAAGCTGTATAGTGTCAGCGAAACGCGTTGTGCAACTGTTGTTGTTTTATTATATGTGAAAATCGTTGAACTCAGTGTTTCATTTGTCAAACATATTAACAATTGATTTTCAACGAGTTACGGCCTCATACATTCAAATTTATCGAGAGTGGAAATGTAGATCCCTAGATTTTTCTGGTATACTCTTGATTCTGGGCGGAGGAAGCTCGAAAAATATTACATACGAATATAGTTCAATTAGATTAAGAATCTAATTAATTTATTCTGTTCTTCATGACAGTAATCACGAAACATTCAGGCCTTCGATAGATGATAGCGCATCTTAATTTATAATAATACTAGCAAACCCGGCGAACTCCGTTTCGCCTCCAGATGGCTTCGTTTTAGGTAACATTTCGTTTGGTGATTAAAAGAAGAAGAAAAATTATGCGAAAGCAGTTATTGTATTCAAGGATGTGTTGAAGAAAATGGCTGGAATCGGGATCACTTCCATCGAACAATGGTTTCAGTGGCTGTGGTGGTGTAAGTAATGGATACAGTTTGACTTTTCCACTTGCGCAGCACAATCCAGCCGTTTCTCTTTTAAACTTTAACGCATTGCAATATTGGCATATAGTCGTCATTGGTCCAATATCTAAATTTTCATCATCACTGTAGTTCGCAGTGGGATCATATTGGAATGCCAAGCGATTGTATGATGCCAATGATCTTCGTGTGCTCACGCGTTGTCTCAATCGGGCATTTTCTCTTATTATATTTTGTCTTGCTTCGCTTAAGTTCTGTGAATACACTTGTTGCTGGCTTGCATGTCTTGTGCGGCGGCCGATGTTCGCACGTCGTCCTCTAGGCATTTTGGACTATGGACAGAGTGGTGAATTTAATCTCAAATGCACGATCCACATAATTTACACAGTTCAACTTACCACCTTAAAGACAAATGCCTGCTGTTGAAATTGAATAAAAATTTGCATAATACACTTTATTTTATTTTTTCCAATTTAAATGTTAGGAAACGAATAACTATTTTACTTTTTTTTCACAATTTCACAGTGAACACAATACCGGTTGGTCACATGAAATTAACTGAGCAGAGAACAATGAGTAGCTGTCAAACAATGTATCACGCACCGTCGCCATCTACTTAAAATACATGCTATGTTTCAGAGATGGCGCTGTATGTGAAAAAAGATGTGGTGATGATAATTGATTTTCCCGCTTTTTTTTTTGAAATTTTTCCTGAATTTTCTTTGCTTTAAACCTCACGGAGCCCGAGACCTTTCCAACGAATGCAAACCCGTGGAAATCGGTTCGTGCGTTCTGGAGTTATAGCGTCAGGAAGGAAAACCCGACTTATTTTTATATAGTAGATATCCTGGTATATGAAAAAATGGATTTTCGGTATTGAGGCTAAGGGGTTCATTGTTCCCGATTCTTCCTAACTCCTATTCGGTTATAAATACATATATATATATATATATATATATATATATATATATATATATATATATATATATATAGTATATATATAAATATATATATATATATATATATATATATATATATTATAAATGAATTATATATAATAAAAATATCAAAATCAGAGTACATCCAAAAGAAAGGGGAATTCTTGATTCTTGGAATTGATTGAAATAAAAAATAACCGAAACTCCGTAAATTCGAAATCAAATATTATATAAGCACCATATATCACAACTTGATATAAAAATAACTAGCGACAAAAATAAGAAAAATATATAAGTAAATACAACTATGCATAAGACTCCTCTTATCGGATCCGTTCAGTCAACCGCAGCTGCTGCACAGTGATACCTGATTTTGCTGTTTTAAATGTTTTATTTTAAATGTCTCGTGTGTGTGTTGAGAGAATTCTTAATTATCGTTTAACTAATAATTGAAATATTAATATAATGTTGAGTCATTACTAGCTCTCTTATTTCCAAGACATTCAGATTAAAATATTTTCTGATGAAGGCAATTACAGCCGAAACGTTAAAACGTAATAAACAGTATAATAGATGAAGAACGTTGATATTTAAAAGAACCTACCAAACCCAAGAATACAACATAGCTAAGAATATATATAAAGGGTTAAAAAAAAGCTACTATCAAAAAAAAAAGTATATATATTATATATTTTGTCTGAAGAAATTGCCTTGAAAGATGAAATAAGTGTTGGCCATGCAGTGTTTGATCAGGGATATATATTGTTACGGAACGGTTACAACACATATCAAATCGACAAGAGCATACGCAAACACACAAATATCACCCCACCTCTACCACCTTCCAATCCCACTGAACAAGAATCTACACCTAAATTATTTCTTCCTTACATCAAAGGAGTAACAGATAAGATCGCAAGATCTCTCAAAAACGAACCGACGAATTCAGGTCCGTGCCAAGGAACATTCACTTTCGGTAAGACACTCAGATATCGCCAACGCCCTTTCCCAACATCACACCCAAACAGGCCACATTATCGATTTCCCCAATACAAGAACTATTGCTCCCGTCCGATCTTTCAAATCCCGAATTATCCGTGAAGCTGTAGAAATAGAAAAACGTCCAAATTGTTTGAACACCAGAGATGACAGTCACAGACTTCCATCAGCATGGAAACCACTTCTCAGTGGTCGCCATGTAACGCCCAATCAGAGTGCATCCCGCACTGATGACCGTGAGTACCCACCCCCCTCCCCTATAAATACGGCCACGCGACGATCGGCCCGTCAGTTGACTCTGAAGAGTAGGCAGATTGAGACTTCAGAGTTGACAGGAAGCAATACGGTTA
>JARQZK010000769.1:522500-570000 GCA_030704885.1 Cynegetis impunctata
TTTGCATGGTGGGGGTGACTGTACGAGACCAAAACTCATCGCAGATTTCCAAAAAAGCAAAAAAAATCGTGACATTTCCTTCAAAATAAAAATAAAAATTTAACCGTGCTCGAGAATGTCAAGGTGTCGTTTTCTTTTCCTCACTTTTTTAGTCTCCCTTTTCTTTATGCCACGTGAAAATCGTCATATTAGTGAAATGCATACTCTTCTGCATGTAATTAACTCATCTTGCCTTAATCTGACGCGCTCTAGTTTGTCGAAAGATCGATTTTTTTTACTAATCTGATCGGCTGCCCTAGATGAACGCCCTCATATTAAGGGTTCATGTATGGTGGGGATACTTAACAGGGTGCAAGGTTTCCCCCAATATGTTATTCTGCCGCGCTTGAGCAAATACCAAAATCCCCGCTTGGGCTCCCCTACTATAAGGGTAGTTTTCGATTAGCATTCGAGATATGACAAAGTTGTCATATATCAGAGTTCATATGGCGGCTATTTTTGATTTTCACAAATTCTGGAAGCCTTTGAGCTATGCTTTTCTATGATATGTCTCTTCATGAAAAATGTATCCGATTCAATCGAGAATTTTTGCACATGTGTCTATGCATTCTTCATTGCAAAATTATTGTTTTTTTAGAAACAAGCTAAATTTATTTGAGCTAAGAATATGTTTCAAATTCCTGAATAATGGGTATGAATAAATTGTTCTGTTTATTTTCAATAAATGGATGATATTCTAACAGTTATGATATATGGAATATTAAGTGAAATGGCATAGTGTCTCCAACCTATAATAGAAATATTTTATTGGAGGTATTCCATGATTTTGTTTTCAGGAGGGGAGTTTACTAACCGTAATAAATAATCATTATAAAAATAATCCTTTCTGGAGTTTCAGGGTGGAGTTCTGGAGTAGCTTGGAATCGTTAAAAAATTTTTATTATTTGTCAGGACCTAACATGATTATTTTTTCATATTCAAAATGATTTTTTTCGAATAACTTGATTGAAACGGAAAATTCTCTAGAAGGTAACATATCATTGGGAAGTCCATCTCAAGGTTTTCTAGATTTTGTGAAATTAAAAGATAGCAGCCATTTAAAAAATGAAAGATGTTATTAAAATCTGGAAAACAGAAGACGGTAGAAGGTTAAAAATGTCATAAATCGAATGTTTATTGAAAACCGCTTTCACAATGTAAAGTCTCCACCAACACAACACAACTATAGTTGGAGGAAAACAATATCGTCAAGTTTTTTCTTTTTAATCTCGAAAACGAATGAAGAGAAATGAAATGTGAAAAAAGGAGATATGAAATCAGCCAGATTGTCCAAAACAATTGACTTTTAATTTTTTTTCTACCTCCTATATTCACCGACATAGCAATGTTGGTGCCTTTATTTTGGGACACATGGTATACATACTAGTTATTTATGTACCAAGTGCGTTATATAGATCCTAATTCCCGTAGGGTAACATTCGGCTCGAGGGCCTCTGGCCCGAGGGATGAGAAATTGATTTTAAAATCGGTTCATTGCTCCTATATTTTCCATATTCCTCTCATAGTAGGCATGTCATTTGTTGATATTTTGACGTTTGTGAATATTTTTGTCATCATATTTAGCGAATGTCATTGCTGCTTTCTTTGTGTAGTCTTATAGAAATAATGGAAATGAAAACGAATTTACCCAAGAATATCATAGAAAATGCAGCCAAAGCTGCTAATAATTCATTGCCGGAGAAATCCAGATATATATATATATATATATATATATATGTATATCTATATATAAATATATATATATATATATATATATATATATATATATATATATATATATATATTAGACATCAAAAAACTTCGAAAATTGTGGTCTTGAATCTAGAAGGCCTGGAATGGATAAAAAACCACTCCCGCACCTAACTGTTGACTTTCGATATGCTTCAATAGTCTTTTATTTTAGGGGAAAATATGACTTAACAGTTTGAATGAATTATATACGCTATCTCGGAAACAGTGCAGCAGATTTTGACTGGACTTTACTTGGCATTTGCCAAGTCCTCTATTTAGAAGACTTGCTATTTATCCTGAAAATGCTAAGAATTCTTGGATACAAATTTCAATATTTAAGCAATTGTAGACAGAATTGAAATAATCACATGAATGATCTACTTCTACTTCAACAATACTGCTCAAAAATATAACTTTATATGTTTGAGGTAGCATCACCGCTGGCACTGTATGAAGAATCCCTGGTAGAAACGAAACGTGTGCTGGTATGTAATAAAATTCAGTGGGTATCTTCAAGAAAATAATGTCTATAGATTTTGCCTCAATTAAATATTTCAGTAAATTGAAATTCAGCGAGAAAAAAATTAATCAAGTTCTTTTATGCGAAGTTGATAATTTTATTACAGACTATTTCGTGTTAATGCTGTAAATGTTAATTCATGTCTACCTATCAACATAATAAATATTAAAAACTATATGCTTTTTATGCGTATAAAATTATATCATTAATCTCATAATATCCTGTTGACTTCATGAAATATACATAAAATTCCTAAAATGCATTAAATATGTGAGTCTAAGCCTCATGCACGTTAATAAGAACATCGACGTGATAGCCTCTGCGAGGCCATTTTTCCAGTCCATATCTTATAAATTCAATTAAAATCAATAATATTCTATATACCAGGGGAATGTGGCATTAATCCACAATGAAGAATGGTCGCACATTTATAATCTTGTCAGATTATCAATTACATCAATTGGTTTTCGAATCTCAATAATAAAGTCGCTTTGCGTTGTTGCCAATATTATTAATCATTTGAACAAATTACTGAGACGCTTTTTGCAATTTATTTCAATAATATATTGTTTAATCCGAGTGAGAAATAATTGAACACATCTGTTACTTTTTTATGAATACTACATCGTTTGATAAAGTACCAAAATAAAAATTTTCGAAAGGAATATTAATTTTCTTAATCAAATGTATGAACTCATATTCATTCACAGAAATAATATGTACATTCGCGAAAACTTTCAATAAAATGAATATTTATGTGATGAATATATGGAATATTAATATTAAGCTCTAGATCATTAATAATAAACTGAGATATATAATTTAATCAAATTTAAAATCATTAATTGTTGACAAACTTCATTGGTACTGTCTTGTATTTTATGTATGTAACGGTAATAATATTGGAAAATATATTAAAAATGATGAATAAAAACTTCATTGTGGTAGCTGTGACCTATTTTGCATTGGTAGAACTTTCAGAAATTTCCAAATTAGAATTTAAGAACATAGATTTAGTTTTGATAATAAAAAGTTTAACTCTCATTATGTTTAACATTTAATGAATAAAAACCACTCATTCAGCTCCAAATTTGAAATATTAAATAGGCCGAATATGGAATGCCACTTCTGGAACAGCTTCAGAAATTGTTAATGTTAATGTTATTTTGGTTAACTATCATTAAGTTTAACTAAAATCAAAGTTCGTTTTGCTCCTGACATATTTTGAATAGATTGAAAAAGGATTGATTCAAAATTAAATTTTCTAGTCCTTTCCTCAATAATCAGGTAGACCTCAAAAATAATCCCACTTAACTTGTTCAACATGCAGTACCTGGTAGAGGTTTTATTTAGATTCCCAATATTTCACATTAGCACTATATATAATAGAGACTGTATATTCACACCTGTATCTTTGACATCATACAAGTGTTCACTGAGCACTTGACGAAGAAGCAGTAATTCTAAACGCGTGTCATGAATTTTATGAAAAAAATATATGAGTATTGTTATTAACATTGTTTCATTATGAATATATATTTTCAATTAGTGTCGGCCTAACCAAGCAATAATTTATATAATAAGTTAATGGATATACTCATAAATAAAGAGTAAGTAATAAATAAATTATTGTATTGAATAAACTAGAAATGAATAGTATATACACTATTATATACTAATTACACTAATTATATTGGTGATTATATACCTAACTCATGTGTGAATGAGCCAATACAATCTGTGAATTTTACATAGTTACCCCATATTCATATGTGAATATACCCTTGACGACGATATATAACTGTTTTGGTGTTTCGCCTCGTGTCAAAATCTGAGTGTTTTCATATTGATGATGTTTTGACATCTGTCAAAAAAATTGATAATCAAGCTTAGTGAAGTTTCGTTGAATTTTTCAATATGCACCGCTTTCCTTGTAGTTCTGGCGGTATTGTTTATTTGTTATATAATCTTAACGAATACCAACTCGAGCAAACGAAAATAATCGTTATACTGACCTCGTTACTCGACGTATTTTATTAAAACATCACTCGAAATGCGCTCTCGTGATGTTTCGCGAAGTACTTCTCTTGATTCGGAAGTATAATCGATTAATTTCAATGCTCTTGTGATATTATAACTGATTATTCTTTTATTTTTTTCACATAATTTTCAACCAATCAGAACGATCAATTTAGTTAAGTTACCTTGTATAATTTAGATTATATAACTCATGTATGAATAAACCAATAGAATCCGTGAATTTTGCATAACTACTGCGTATTGATAAGTGAATATACCCTTGACGACGTGATGTAATCGTTTTGATGTTTCGCCTCGTGTCAAAATGTGAATGTTTTCATATTGACGATGTTTTGACGTTTGTCAAAAAAATATTAATATTTTTTATTCGTTATGTAATCGTAACGATTACCACTCGAGCAATCGAAAATAATCGTTATACTGACCTCGTCACTCGAAGTATATTCTTAAAACATCACTCGAGCTGCGCTCTCGTGATGTTTCGCAAAATACGTCTCGTGACTCGGAAGTATAATCGATTATTTTCGATTGCTCGAGTGGTATTCGTTACGATTATATAACGAATAAAAAATATTAATTTTTTTTTGACAAACGTCAATAATACCTGATTATACATAGAGTAGCTCTACCAATCGAAAACTAACAGAACCGTCAAATTTTGACGTTTATCAATAACTGTTCAAAAAAAAGTCGATTTGGAGATTTTTACTTGATTTACTCAATAAATAGTCGAATCAAATACAATGCGCACTTCAAAATAAATACGGTTATACATCTCAAACTTCCTGCATAATTACAATTCATGTCAGTTTGACAGAATAATCCTCCCGCTTCGCGGTCAGATAATTCAGATTGTCAAACTGACACTCTTTGTAATTATGCAGCAAGTTATCGATGTATAACCTGATTATTTTGAAGTACTCATAGTATAACTACTGATTATACTAGTATTTATTCTAATTTCAATTATATTCTTAGTGTCATCTATTGCACATTTTTGTTTTAAATCTCACGATTATTTTACCCGATTCAGAAACTAAGTATTTCAAAAAAATTACTTGAAGTTAATGAACATTATAAATAGAAAATTAATATAAGAACTAATTGAAATATAGAAGATTATTCTAGTGAAAATTTATAATTCATTTTTCAGAATAACCGCTTAACTTAACGATGTCAAATATAACGAATTCAGATAGTGAAGATTTATTGACTCGTACAAGTCCGTTTCACAACATCGGCATCCAAAGAGATTGAATTGGAAAAAAATAAAAACCTAAAGCGCACAATGGAATGTTGGCATAAATTGGCAGCTGATAATCAATAAGAAGTTTTTGGAGCAGCTTTTAATGAATACTTTCAGGGACGGATTAATCTTATTCGACCGTAGAGGAGGCGTATTTACTAAAAGTTGCGTAATTTGTTTGAGGAGCCAGAAGAATAATAGGCATTTATTACTTTCAATTTGAGTGTTCAATTAAACATTTATCTGTAACACAGTAAGGAATGAGTTCTTCATAATCTGAGAATATTTTTGAAAAATAAAGAGAAAAAACAGTGAATTTCATTTTAAGTCGTATTTTCCCCCAAAATAATAGATTATTGGGAAGCCTCGGTAGACCAGCGGTGAACCGCCTTATACCGTTTGTAAACCGAGGATTGTGGGTTCGAGTCCCACCTCGCTCTTGGGTGTTGTGTATGTCCGGAATTTAGTGGTTATTTATAATTAAAAATTGTTGGGTAATGTACATAGTTTACAAGCCCATTGACGTTCGGAACCGGCGTTAAACTGTAGGTCCCTCGAGTTAAAAAAAAATTATTGCAGCTTTCGAAACTGAACAGTCAGTTGTGGGAGTATTTTTTTTATCCGTTTTAGAACTTCTGGTCCAAGTGCTTCGAAATTTTTTCATGTCTGATAATATATTATATAAAATTTTTTTTCCCAGTAAATGGCAGCGGCTTCAATCAAACCAAATGAGCTGTGATTAGGTATATGATGTAGTTTTCGAGGCAGAATGATACTCAAAATTTGGGTAGAATTTTTCCAATAGATATTTATGTAGATATTTCTTGTTTTCATATATATATATTTATATATATATATATATATATATATATATATATATATATATATATATATATATATATATATATATATATATATATATATATATATATATATATATATATATATATATATATATATATATATATATATATATATATATGTTCAGAAAGATTTCCGCGGTAGAAAGTATTTGAAAAACTTGGTTCATGGAATGAACCGCGTGAAAGATTTGAAAAATCTCGACGTTTCGGCTCCTTTTGCGATGCCATCTTCAGGAGAATTAGAAGGGGAATAATTCAGAATCGTGGCCTCAATCTGCCTACCCCACGATTCGAATTAGGAGGAATCGGAAACAATACGATTGCGTGGTCTCAACCTGCCTACTCAACTAACCGTACTGCTTCCTGTCAACTCTGAAGTCTCAACCTGCCTACTCTTCAGAGTCAACAGTTGACTCTGAAGAGTAGGCAGGTTGAGACTTAATATTTAAAAATACGACCTTATTGTCTCAATAATTGTGAGAAGTAAAATGTATCAATGCAGTTATATTGTGAAATCCATCGAATGAGATCTTGAGTACCATATTTTTCATTTATTGTATGTACCAAATTTCAAAACGCATTAATTTACTGGAAAAATTTCTCAGACAAATTATACTGAAAATCTTCCATTGTAATTGTACTATCGGTCCATTCAATTCAAAAGTTTAATATTATAACTAACTTGAAACAATGGTTAATAATAACAATTTACACATTTATTTAAAGAAATAAAGCATGACGCACGTTTCGGTGGAACTTCACCTTCTTCAGATGCTAATGGCAAACTCTGAAGAAGGTGAAGTTCCACCGAAGCGTGCGTCATGCATAATTTTCTTTAAATAAATGTTATCATTAACCATTGTTTCAATATGTTTATTAATTTACACTATGTATCGGCCCAATCAATCCAAAATTATAACTAACTATTAGGAGCTAACGGCTGATCCAGTTTGATTTATCTAATGAAAGCGTTTGCAAAATTAATTCTTTCTTTATTTAAACTGAAAAATCGAACATTTATTAATATATATATATATATATATATATATATATATATATATATATATATATATATATATATATATATAGGTATATCTTTATTTGAAGTTTTCGGAAGTAAGTTCCTTATCTCACACTTCCGACACTCAGAGAATGAATATAGAGCCCTTTCAGACTTGGCTGCTGTATCCGAGATACGCGTATCCCAGATACAGAAAATACATGAGTTTAGTATCGCGATACGGTATGCTGTGCTGAATGCAGTGTGAAAGCGTACATATAAACGCATGTATTTTCTGTATCTGGGATACGCGTATCTCGGATACAGCAGCCAAGTCTGAAAGGGCTCATAGTTGCGCCCGTCACCAAAATTACAAGTATCACGCTTCGTGCGAGTCATCATACTCATAACCTCTCTTTTCATTTGATTATTTCCAAACTATGTTGATATTTTAAAATAAAGAATAAATTGTGAATATGATTCAGCAGAAGTTGATGAAGTAAGGTTAGTACCAGTTTTTGTGAGTTTAAGTATGATACTGTTTAGAAATATAAATATATGAGTAAAAAATATTATTGTGATATTAAACATAATGTATAACGTATGGAGAATTGACTATAGTTTTCAGGGATAATCTTCTATCTATCTATTGACCTAACTATAATTAGGGATCGATATTAATCATCAAAGAGTAATATATTTTTTTAAATTTTTTATTTTGTTTCATATTTCAATTAAAAGAAATATGAACATCGAGAGAGATATTACGGACAAAATAAAAAAGAAACAATTGACATGGTTCCAACATACAAAGTGAAAGAACCAAAAAAGATGGCCAAGAAAAATATAAGAATGTGTACCACCAGAAAGAATAAAAAGGGGAAGACCGAGAAGAACTTGGAGAGAGGACGTAAATGACGCGATGGAAGCGAGAAATTTAGAGGAAAATCTGTGTTACGGCAGAAGAAATTGGAAATTGGGTACGAAGAGGCGGCGCCAGCCGAAGATAATCCGCATAAGATGATGATTTTGGTTCATACAACAAACCGATTTCAATATCAATATATATGAATTTAATTTAAGAATTCATAAATATTCTGGAAAATCTACAACAAAATACGATAGCACTATCGCAGCAGTGCTTTTATCTAAAATTTCATCGCAAATATATGTATATATAACTATTTTAGGTTATCACAAACCGATAATTACTGGCAATGATTGTAACTACGAATTTAATTCATAATTAGTTCATATTTTTATAATAATTAATAAGAATGTTTATTTTCATAACTTTGAAAAAAATTATAATTTACAATTTGATTACCATTCCTTCATTTATAAACTTTGTCCGACACGACTGGCATGGGAGTGACACGACAGTATTGTGTATCAGCAGTATTTGAATATGCGTATTATTGTTCTTTTGTTAATAAAGTATCAATTAAAAAAATTGATTCACGAGAAATGAAGTTTGGTGAGTACCAACAGTGCTTGTAAATTTTATCAATATATATATAAATGAAAAGATATGAGCATAATATCAGAAAAATTATCATACGTATGATTTATAATTTTTGAAAATAATTTAAGATCTATTGATATAATGATAATCAGGGATCTGATTCAATGATAAGATGAAACAGATTTGGTTTTTTCATTTACCACAAACCTAATTTTTGTTTATATAAAAAAATGCAGATTTCAATATCAAATTTTCTGATGAAAACCCAGAGGTACTGTTAAAATTCCTTTCGGAGCAATTCTATTTAAGTATTAACAATGATCTAAAAAAAATCCATAACAAAATACAATACCACCCTGATTTTTCGAAACACATAAAATTAAATCTCAATCATATGTGTCATTTACCACAGACCAATCTTTGCTAAGATTTAATTTAATGATCAATTTCATAATTAGAACATATTTTTATAATAAAATAAGAAAATATGTTTTTCCATAATTTCTAAAAAATAAATTTTCAATCATAATTTTATTGCCATTAGTTAATTCATTCATTTTTAACATTTAATTACTGCCAAAGGTTGTTAATACATTCAATTTTTCCTGCTGTTTATTACATACAATATAGCATGAGGAACAGGATCTTCGTTCTAACCGAGCGTCCCACGACACCTTTCGTCTTTATTCTTTCGAAATTTTATGTCGTGTTGCCTTCATATGAATAACATATTCGCCTCTTCAATCCGCACCTGCACCTCGTGGTCAGATTGCAGCACGGAGGACCCAATTAGAGCAGTTCTGGACCTGTTCTTATCTTTGTCCCATCTTGATGTTTTTGGAGATGCTCGATCATTGCAATCTTCTTTCTGGTGTGCCTACTGTTCTCGATGTCGATGATGCAGCTACTTTTGATCGACTTGTGAATTGAAAATCACATCCGTTCTGATAAGATGGATGGGTTTAGCCGACAGAAAACCATGAATAATTGAGTTGTTAAATTAATACTGAAAAAATTGATTATATTTGTTAAAGAACTATTATGGGTTCAATGTAATTCATTATAAAAGTAATTACTTCCGGCAATGTATGATAGAAAAACATCTGTTAGTTCACAGTAAATTGCAATTATTCAATTGAGTGAAAACATAAACAAAGTGAAACCGTTGGTTATTGATATAAATTGATATACTTGTTAGTTCTAAATTGTAAGGAAATAACATTAAATTGTGATTGAAGCAGTAAAAATTGTATGTGTACCAAAGGCATTCTTAATGTTTTTTTCTTATTTGTATTGATAGGTGATATTTCCAACACAGGCGGCATATATAATATTTCTACTTTCAAGTATGAAAATATTCCTGTGTATTTTATACTAATCTTGAATTGATTATTTATCTTATATTACGTATTATTCCAAAATGGAGAATTGTTTATAACTTTTAGATATAACCTATTGATGATAAATAGAATCAGAATGAATAAATAAAGAAAACAAATTCACACACATATATATATATATATATATATATATATATATATATATATATATATATATATATATATATATATATATATATATATATATATATATATATATATAATATATATATATATATATATATATATATATATTATATATATATATATATATATATATATATATATATATATATTATATATATATATATATATATATATACCTATATATATATATATATATATATATATATATATATATATATATATACACATATATACCTATATATATGTCAAAGATGTCAAGATGACATACTTTTTGTTTTGAGGCAAGTATTCAAAAATTGAGAGGTGATATACAATAAATTCAATGAAACACATTAAAAACGTTTATTAACGAAGCACAAAAATAAATCCTGACTCTATAAAAAATGAAATAATTGAAATATATTAAAGAAATACTTATGATGTCCATGTGGGTAAGATGACACACAGACAGCCCAAGTTGACATATCCAATTAGCGGTGCACAATTCACATTTGAACAGCTCAGTTCTTGGTGCAATGCCAGCACATAGAGTATGGCACCACATCTTACATTTGGTAACATACCCAGTGCTCTCCTCACTTTTAATTATATAAATCGTTCAATAGAGACATGCAGCATTGGACTTATCATCTTCATCATCAGCGACCTGCATAAAATCATCTTCGGCATCAGAATCATCCTGAAAGATCACTCGCATCACCTGCTTTCGAGCTCTAAGGCTTTATTCTATTCAAATTTATTAGACAATCCTGCCATTTTTTCAAATTCATATGCCAATTTTCTGACATCAGTAGTGCTAAAATCTAAAGAATCTCTATTCAAAATGAAGCAGGTATATGGTCCACTAATTGTTGTTCTATTTCTGCTCCAAAAGAAGGCTTCAAATGACTGAGATTTACAGAAATATTTGCATAGCGTGACCACGTTGAATGTTTCTGAGGCCTTGAGCCATCCCATCTTGTTTTGTTTGGCGCTTTCAATGACCTTCGCCATATCTTCTTTTGAATAATGAATGAAGCGTGGATATGTGTTGATAATTGCCAGGCATCTAGAGAAAATTTAATTTGAAATATTCTTACTGAACGTACTTTAGGGTAAGATGACATACTATGTCATCTTGAGCCGTTGGTCATCTTTCCCTTCGAGGTACAAAATGTTTGACACCCTTTGTATCTTCCAATTTTCATGTTCCTTTCATTTTTCTTTAGTATTGTATTCATAACGCATATTAACCACAGCTCATATGAAAATACTTAAACGCAACCAAAACTTACCTGAAATAAATTTATCGGGACAAGCAGTTTCAGCAAAATAATATTTTCGAGCATCGGTTTTCAAAGTGAAAACCTGCTAATAAACGTGTCCTTATTTCTTACTACCATTTATACCTAAGTCTATCGAGTACTGGTTCTGCGAAAGAAATTTCAAAAGCCAACTCATATTAAACATTTCCTCACTCTACGAACACAAGACACTATTAAAGAGTATTAAACACACCATTTTATCGCTACAACACTCAAAACAGCTACCCATTCATCGTCTTTATAACTTCTTCATGTTGATTACATCAAACGTACAATTAATATAAGTCACTCGGGCAAAATCTGATAAGTCTACGCTTATCTCCTTTATTAAATTAATATAATATTGTCAAGGATAATGGGGTGTTTATGGCGATTTAAGATTATAAAATTAAGCGAAGTCGTAAATAAATGTACCGGGTTACGAGGAAAAGATGAATGTTTCAGATAACATTTTACGGTAACTGTAAATTACCTCCGGTTGCCGAAATAAAAATAAGTGATTATCCGTCGGTAATTGGCAATGCGAAGAGGGGTTTACTAGAAATGCGAGAAGTGGTTTTTGGAATTGAGAATGGAAGCGGATAATTTCAAGTAAGGGCGTCGTTATAGCGATTTTAATGAATACGGTAAATGCGAATTGCCTATCTGAAGTATTTAGGAAATCTAAAATTGGCGATTAAGATCGCGTTTATTCAAATTGGATATACCCGGAATTTGGTAAATAATACTACGGTGTAAAGTAGTATGGAAACCTCAATGGGACGTTAGGAGAGAAAATAATCTGTTGAAAATTTGTATATCAAAAGTATGAGTAGGTTATTGTCAGGTTATTAACTGGTTAGCCCGATATTTGGTAAAAATTAATATTAGTATTGAAACATCATTTTCAAAAATATTTTTTAATCAAACTATATTTGGAGATTGTGGGATTTAGGACAAAAAAATTATACACTGGATTTATATAGTGTTTATATTCAGCAACGTTTCGCAGAATTGTTTCATCTGCTTCTTCAGACCTAAAAAAGGGTTTTTATTCTCAAAATTTGTACAGCTTTACTATACCAAAATATGACAATCAAAACATCAATCATATTAAATATTAATATATTAAAACATATCAATTTATCAGTCAACAACTTAATAGTTATTTATGTACCAAGTGCGTTATATAGACCCTAACGCCGGGCAACATTCATCCTTCGAGCCAGAGGCCCTCGGGTCGAATGTTACCTGATAGGCATTAGGATCTAGTAACGCACGTGGTGCATACAAGATTTTATTTTTCACGAAAAAAATATTTTATTATGATGAAAAATCGATTTTAAAATCGGCCCTTTGCTTCTATACTTGCAATTTCCTTCTCATAGCAGGCATGTCATTTGTTGATATTTTGACGTTTGTGAATATTTTTGTCATCATATTCAGTGAAGATCATTGCTGCTTTCTTTGTGTAGTCTTATAGGCCAAGCTACAGAGATTTAGAGTGAGCATTTTGTGCAAAAAGGGTTAGAAGAAAACCAGCTCCGCCATTGTTTGTCAAATAGTTCCACATGATATAGTGATATGTTTTTCACTCGACTTTATTATTTATATCTTTGTTATTAACAGTTTTATTCAAAGAATCGCGTTTTTTTTTAGTTTTTCGCTTATAAAATTGAAACTATCAGAGTAATCGTGATAGCGTCAATAGACTTATTGTAGAAAATGAGAAGAAGAAAAAAGTGAGAAGTCGGACGACTCGATCGGACCCGCAGTCTAAGAGAAAATTGGAAAAAACCGGCCAAAATGCAGTTTTTTCAAAAGTTCATAACTCGGTCGTTTTTTGAGTTGTAGCGTAGATTTTCCAGTTAGTATTATTTATCAATATAAACTTTATTTGCGCGAAGAGCAGGAACTGTCCGATGCATAGTTTTTGATCTGTGGCCATTCGAATATTTTACTATGCAATTTTCCAGCAGACCCGAATGTGACAGGTATAGCCCGATTTCAATTTACAAAAAAGATTTTGAAAGAAGAATTCTCATAGTCCAAAACTTTCATCTTGGTTTTACATGAAAACGCTGGAAAATATGTTGAAAATGAAGCTGAACATGACGAAAAACGGCCGAGCGCGTGAAAATAGTTGAAGAGTGGGGGTAGAGCAGCAGGCAAGGATAAGCACGACATTAGAAAGCGTCGGCATTTTGAACATGACAGTTATTTCTCGGCCGTTTTTCGTCATGCTCAGCTTTATTTTCAACATATTTTACAGCGTTTTCATGAAAAACCAAGATGAACGTTTTGAACTATGAGAATTCTACTTTCAAAATCTTTTTTGTAAATTCAAAGCAGACCATACCTGTCGCATTCAGGTCTGCTGGAAAATTGCATAGTAAAATATTCAAATGGCCACAGATCAAAAACTATGCATCGGACAGTTCCTGCTCTTCGCACAAATAAACTTCCCTTTCGGAGAAAACAGTGGTATTTACAAAATATTTTGCGACGAATGTCCTGCTTTCTATATTGGACAGACAGGAAGGAATATAAATATTCGTGTTGAAGAACATAAAAAGTCAATTTTACAAAACAAAAATACCACTGGCTTTTTTGAGCATTGTATAAAATTCAATCACTTCCTGGATTTCAACAAAACCAAATTGTTACATTCAGGTAACAAGGGTAAACGCCTTGACCTTCTTGAAATTCTCGAAATAAGTTCCGCCCATAATAGTCAATTACACCTTGTAAACAAACAGATTGATTTTCAGGTATCACCTTTGCTTTTGTCTGTTTTATAAATTACGATGCTATACTCTCCTGTAGTCAGTCTTGATAATGAGTTCATAACTCGAAACATGTCTACTTTTTATTACTGCTAAATACAGTATCTAAATATTTTTTATATTGTGAAACATAAGCCAAGTGTTTTAATTTTAAAGTTTATACTTTAGTTCTTTATTATTGATTTCATCCATACAATCTTCAATTAAATTCGGTGTAAAGAAATAAAAATAATGTTATATATTTTAACACATACATGATTAAAATATTTCAAAATGAACACAAAAAACCAAAAACCTCACCTTACGTAGAAATCTCGAAGTTACAGGTAATCCGTAATTGTTAGAGAATTTTACCGGCCTTTAGAAACGGCTGAGAAGACTGAATTGAAAACACTGAACCACACTGCGCAATCTGCGTCTGTCCTTTGACGACATGTTCTTTGACGTCAGCGTGTCCAAAATTAGGCTTTTACAACAAAACCGCGTAGAATAGTGGAGAAAAACGTTTTCAAGTCCACTCGCATCAAAGAATACTTTTTCATTTGATAATTTATGTAGAATTAATTGCAACTTATTATTAGGTTGTATTCAAAATTTTGTTTCTGTTTACTAAAATTTGGTTAATTTTTTTAGTAGGTAGTGTAGGTTGAAAAATATAATAAGATAATTTTCATATTCGTGTGTAGAGCTAAAAAAATCTTTAAAATAATAGTCTGTAGTATAAAGCCGTGAAGAAACTAAATTACTCGGTCTACTTTATTTATTGAAATAAAAACTTATTAATTTATTAAGATCATTGGGGTGATATTAGTATGATATAATAAGCCTAAAACTTGTAGATATACTCAGTCTCTTCCATAAGGGCACACGGGGGGGGCACACGGGGCACGTGCCCAGGGCCCCGGCCTGATAGGGGCCCCGCAGGGGCCTCAATTTCCGACTTCGTCATTTACAAAAAATCTGGGCAACCGAACCAGTTCAAATTTTTTTCTGTTTTTATATTTTTATCGTTTAGCTTTATTATCAAGGCAGATGCAAAACTAAAATAATCTAGCGGTCACCTACGTTAGCGGTATCTGTAGCTAGAGTTATGTTCAGATTTACCTACCCACCGAGTTCTCCAATTTTCTATGCAGAATCTATGAAAATCGGTCTCTGCGCAGAAAACTTGTTAGCCGTAACAATTTTTTAGTTACAAGCAAGATTGGAAGCATATAAGTAACTCACTGATGGAGCATGAGAACAGTTCACAGCACAGGCAATGATGAATTATATCGCACGAAACAAAACTACTGATTGGCAAGTTGATAGTTGCTCTCCCAATATGATGCACAGGTTGATTTTTGGAAGAACGTACTTAAAAGGACTGTCGCAGTCGTGAAATTTTTGGCTTCATGATTTCGGGGTGATAGTGAAATTTTGGGGTCTCAAAATAACGGGAATTATTTGGAAAGCTTTCTAACTAATCAGTTAGTTTGATCCTTTTCTTGCTGATCATATGAAAAACTAGGGAAATCGCGGAAAAGGGAGTAGGTACGTCATATTTGTCTGCGAATATTTGCAATGAATTTATTAATAAAATGGGACTTTCTGATTGAGTCGTCCGACCTCTCATTTTTTTCGTCTTTTCATTTTCTACAATAAGTCTATTGACACCATCACGATAACTCTGATGGTTTCAATTTTATAAGCAAAAAACTGAAAAAAAGCGATTTTTTGAATAAAATTGTTAATAACAAAGACATAAATAATAAAGTCGAGTGAAAAACATATCTCTATATCATGTGGAACTATTTTACACACAATGGCGGAGATGGTTTTCTTCTATCACTTTTTACATGAAAAAATCTCTGTAGCTTGTCCTATTATAGAAATAAATGAAATGAAAATGAATTTTCCCAAGAATATCATAGAAAATGGAGCCAAAGCTGCGAATAATTATTTGCCGGAGAAATCTATAGTCGTATAGGTACGACAAGGATTATGAAGTTGCTTTATTTCTCTAAGTACAATCAGCGGGCGTTATGATCCATTATGCCCGCTCATTACGCCCTAGGGCATAATGAGATTATTAATATTATGCAAGTGGAAGATAAAACCATATACTACTACCATTTATTATTCATTCAACATGTGGAATTATATTTCATTAAAAACATGTCTAAGATGACAGACATCGTCATCTTAGATTTGCTGACGATATCGTGCTTATGTCGGAAGATATAGCTGAGGTCGAGTCAATGCTCCTGGAATTAAATCAGGAGTCAGGGAGAGTTGGCCTCGAAATGAATTATTCGAAAACAAAAATAATGACTTCAGGAAATGCTCAAATACGCGTAAACAACGTTATTATCCAAGAAGTTGATGAATACAACTACTTAGGCCACACCATCAAACTTGGAAAAGACAACCGAGAATGTGAGATTAAGAGACGCGTCCAACTCTCTTGGGCAGCATTTGGAAAATTGTCCCATATACTGAGAGACAGCACAATTCCCACCAATTTAAAACGAAAGGTGTATGATACATGTATCCTGCCAGTATCTACTTATGGACTCGAAACCGTTGCTATAACACAAGCCAATGCGAAAAAGCTACGAGTGATGCAAAGGGGAATGGAGAGGTCGATGCTTGGAGTATCTCTCAGAGATAAAATCAGGAATGAAGAGATTCGCAGAAGAACCGGCGTTAAGGACATAGTGGAAAGAATTGCGGAACTGAAATGGCAATGGGCGGGTCACATCGCAAGACAGAAGGATGGGAGATGGACTCCAAGAATCATACAGTGGCGACCCAGGGAGACGAGAAGGAGTGTCGGTAGACCCCCTCTGCGATGGATAGATGACATCAGACAGATTGCCGGTAATCAATGGTATCAAGTGGCTCAGAATAGATGGAAATGGAAAATGTTGGGAAAGGCTTATGTCCAGGAGTGGGCAAACGAAAGCTGACAAAGAAAAAACATGTCATTTAATTATCCTCTAAAATGTGCAACAATCAACTTAACCTCACCAAAATTCTGCTTTTTTTTAATTCTAATATTATTTTTGTTTTTTCTTATTCTTCTAACAGTTCCACCTAGCATAAACGACCACAATAAGCAAACAACAATATAACCACAAATCCTCACCATCTCATCAATTTTTTTTTGACTCAATCTTCAGTTGTTTCTATTTGATCAGAATACTATTTTATAGTTTACTTAGGTGTTCTGTGTCCGATCTGTAATTAACACTCTTGTTGGTATTTATGCGAATCATCTCAAAGATATTTCTCTTCTTCTATTGTTTTTTTTAACAATAAATATCTTAGAGATGATCCGCATAAATAACAAAAGTGTTAATTTTAGATCAGATACATAACACGACTCGACATAAAACATTTCGTTCTTTGTCCAAAAGTTTATGTTATGATTTTCCGGTTAATTATGCACCAAAACGAAAAGAAGATATCTTTTTTCTATATAAAGTTTGCTTATGAATAATTGAGAAAAAAATTGTTGTCATTGTCAGAAGCAAAGTTTAAAATTGGAGTTTTATTGGTCCGCAAATTAAACGGATTTTTGTCGATGAAAAATTTCCAAACTAGCTTAATAGGGTTCAAAAAGCAAGTTGGAGCAGTTTTAAAGCAGTATTCTCTGGATTTTCGAAATGTAACAAAGCTGAAAACTACCAAAAGCTAGTTGAAAATATGTTGAAAATTTTCAAAACCAGGATGATATCAAAAGTACATATGCTGCACGCTCATTTAAGTACGCTTTAAAAATGTTTCCATCTAGATTTTGAACTTCTGACAGCGTTATCACGTACAATACAATCAAAATATGACGGGAGACTATATTTGGGGTTTATTGAGATAAAACAGTTATGATCATAAAAGAAAAAGTGATACTGCGCACTTTTGAATTATTTTCAACTTTCTGTAAGATAGTTTGATAGTCGAAATGAATAAAAATAATAAATATGTATATATTTATATATATATATAAATATATATATATATATATATATATATATATATATATATATATATATATATATATATATATATATATATATACTAGCTGACCCGGCAAACGTTGTTCTGCCATATAAATTATTTTTATCTATTCATCTATCTGCCGATGTATATCTACCTATCTAACTATATATCTATCTATCTATCATTCTATCTATCTATCTATCTATCTATCTATCTATCTATCTGTCTATCTATCTGCATATCTATGTATCAATTTATTTGACCTGGCAAACGTTCTGCCATATAAATTATTTTTATCTATCTATCTTTCTATCTATTCATGTATCTGCCGATGTATATCTACCTATCTATCTATCTATTTATCTATCTATCTAGTTTCTATCTTTCTATCTATCTATCCATCTATCTATTTAACTATCTATCTATCAATCTATCTGACCCGGCAAAAATGTTAATCATTGGGAGTATGACAAATATATTACGACCTATTCTCAAACCGACTATTGTTATTTTCGATTGCCATCTTGCAGCCCTATTGCGGATCTGTGGATAAAATAAGAAAAATTAAAATCGTGATGCAAAAATAGGGGTTGATCGTAGAAGGGTAAACAATTGAGAGTAATATGAATTTTTCTATTCTAAGTCATGACAAAATAAAAATGACATAGATTAGAAAGAGTTTTATATGGTGGTTAAGTATTCTCAATTTCCTAATTTCCCGCGCATTCTTCTTAATTTTTTCTTTCATAAGAACCTTCCTCTGACAATAAAAAACACAACAAGAAAAGAATTAGAACGGTCCAGCCGTTCAAGCGTGAAGGCGTGACCAAGGGAAATAAGGATTCATTTTTATATATAAATATATATATATATATATATATATAATATTATTGAGGTCGTTTATGCTAGGTCGAACTGTTAGAAGAAAAAGAAGAAACAAAAATAATATTAGATTAAAAATGAAAAAGAAATTTTCGGAGTTTTAATGGAAAGAGAAGATTTCATTAATAAATTGCTTGCGTTTCATTACAAATAGCAACTCTTTCAATTTATTGATAGTAGCTCAATCCATAATGAGACTCTCATTGTCTGCTCAATTTTCCAAATTCAATATTTGAATGTATGTCAAGTTTCTCTGGTGATAAGTTTTTTCTAACTTCCTACTCATGACCTTTTCTCATATATCATACTCTTCTCCAAAGACAAACTCAAACTCAGACCTGAATTATTTTAATACTATTCCTTCAATAATTAATCACGCAACATTGAAAAAACTCGTAATATATTTAGGATCATTAAAATTGAATACAACATTCACTTCCTTATCAATCAAACAGCATATGCAAAATATATGTTTTCACTTTTCTTCACATCAGTCATTCATCATTCAATTACCAAAATGGACAATACCCCCTACGGTTATGATGAACAGGATACAATTTCAGAGGAATTAATATGGCAGTCATAATCAGGGCCGGATTAACCCTCTCCGGGCCATATGCAACAACCTTGTCCGGGCCACAGGTCTTTTCAAGTTGATAAAAGGAAGTAAGTAACTTCCAGATGATCGACTGCAGGTATCCTGTTACTTCAAAGTCTTATGTGATATTGCAACAACATGGTTACTTTGACTTGACTCTGCAGCATCACCTTACCTGACTCGTTAGCTTTATTGAAATGGTCTTAATGAATAGGTTATAGATAAATGATGAATGATCATCCAGGTTGTATGATGGGTTACAAAAGAGAAATGAGAAAGACGCGTTTATTTTCAATTTAATCTTGTTTAACGCAATAAAATACAATAAACTGAAGAAAACAGTTTTGTGAAGTATAAATTGGAAAAACTTCCAAGATATTAATCTTTTTTGTACAGTACAGTATTTTTAATACATCATTTTCAATGGCCATTATCGACAATGAATTCAAACGGTTCTTAGACATTGTTGAACGAAGACAGTTTATTAGTTCTGCTACTAGATACTAGATCAGTGATGGGGAAACTACGGCCCGCGGAATGGTTTAATCCGTTTAAGAGTGCCGTCGTGAGAATGTTTGAACGCGTTCTTACTTCGTAATGTGACGACCCGCATAAAAACTACCTGCGGCGATTTTATCACGAAAAATATAATAGTTGACCATGGTCAATTTACTATATTACATTAGGTAAACAAGGAAATTTCCTCAATAATTTAAAAAAATATATCAAACGACTTCCCAAGGGAGCTGGTTATATGTATTCCGAGCTGCGAATTCTACATCCACAATCCAACGGTGCATCATAGAAAACATCATAATTCCCGTTGGATTGTGAATGTAGAATTCGCAGCTCGGAATACATATAACCAGCTCCCTTGGGAACTTGTTTGATATTTTTTTAAATTATTGAGGAAATTTCCTTGTTTACCTTATGTAATATAGTGAATTGACCATGGTCAACTTTTATATTTTTCGTGATAAGATAGCCGATTGTTGATAGTTTGAAAATTATTGCCGTTTTCATGTATTTTCTAAAAATCTTAGTAGATAATTAACAGCTAGGATATCATCATTTAATTACTCGCTATTTGTGGCGAGTGTGACTCTGAGCATATTTTTGATATTAGTAAAGAGAAACCCTACTACTTTTTGTGATCATTTTTGTGGTTATTTTAGTCTTATTTTATCCCATAAAATACATACTATTGCAGTGTATCGAAGGAAAGCAGTCAGGTGCGGGAGAGGTTTTTTATTCCTTTTTAGATCTCCTAGACCAGAATTCTCGAAAAGTTTTTCATGTCTTACATATATGTTGGCATCTTTAGCGGCTCACATCGACTCAGATGAGCTGAAATTAGGTACCTGATATTTTTTAAAAATCAATAGGCAGATTGCCTAAATGGCCTTGACCTGTGTCATCAGCCAACAATTTTTTTCATTTTTTTTAATTTTTTTCGTTGCAGAACAAAAGTATCAAAATTTAGGTAAATTTCTGCAACCGCATACTGGCATCTCCAGCGGATCGTATCACACCTAATGAGCCGAAATTTTGTATTTGAAATGTTTTCCGAGGCAGAATTAAACTATTAAAATTTGGTAAAATTTTTCCAACGGCCGCTATTTTGCGTAATTTAAGTCCAGATAAATTCCCAAATCTAATTACTTATGCAATGAAGATAATGACAATGTTCGGCTCATCTTATATATGCGAACAAATCTTTTCAACAATGAAGCTTAGGAAAACTTCTTTAAGAAAAAGAATTACAGATGAGCACCTTTCATCAGTTTTAAGAATTTCTGCTTTGCAAATGGAACCGGACTATGATGAAATTTTGATGAAACAGTCTCAATGTCATTTTTCTCATGCACCATCAACCAGTAACGACACCAGAAAATGAAGTGATAATACTTCACATCAAGAACTACACTAAATTCATTTTATATTTTGTGCTTATAATTTTCTTACATTTTGATTTTTTACTATTGAAATAATGAGTGTATGTAATAATATATGTATATGTTTATAGAATACATAAATTTTTTAACGATTAAGCATTATTCTTTGGCCCGCTACGATTGTCTAGTTATTACAAATGGCCCGTCTTAAAAAAAGTTTCCCCACCACTGTACTAGATGGTTCTGTATGTATGAAGTATTTCATCAATTGACAACATGCGTCAAAAGAAAGCAATAATATTGTTGAAGAATTCCATACAAATTTTCAAATAAAATTTTCATTCGATGAAATTTTTTTTTCTTGGTGCGTACACGGGCCCCTAGTCGATGCGGGGCCCCTAGGCAGTTGCCTACTATGCCTAATGGTTAATCCGGCCCTGGTCATAATAAACTGAACAACTGTTCCATGAATATTGTTTCACGAGATAACCATACGTCCCCTCCATCAACCTGAAACTACGTGCAGAGGTATCTTGTCAGGGGATACAATTACAAAAGAAAGCAGAAGGTGATCAATTATAATGCCGTGGTAATATTTTCATCATTTAAATCGTATTAACTAGCACACCGCGAAATATTCCAGTAGAAGACTTCGATGGTGGTCATATTGATAAAATGTTCGTGAATGTTTTAATATGTTGTGTAACATGTTTTTTCGAATACTTTGCGAAATAATTACTACTGCAGCGTATTGAAAGGCGACAGTCTGGTGTGGGAATGGTTTTTTTAACCACTGTAGACTTCCTGGACCACTTTTTTCGAAATATGTTTTTAAAGTCTGATCTATAGGTATATATATATACTTTTGTCTATACATATATATTTATATATATATATATATATATATATATATATATATATATATATATATATATATATATATATATATATATATAGACATCAGAAAGAATAACTCCGGTCGTGATACATCAAATAGGTTAATGGGTTAAACGGATGAATTAAAGGCTGGTAAAAGTGTACTTCTTATATTCTTTGTCAACGTTTCGGCTTCTATTTAAGCCTTCATCAGGACTCTACAATAATTAGTTCAATAATTAGCAACACGAGCGGTCTCAAAACAAACAGGACTCACCGAATGTTTGAGGTTACAAAATAAGCTAACATCTCCAAAAACAGAAAAAACACAAAACTAATGTGACAAACCATAACATTATTAAACTGTACTACATTATATGAATTTCTTCACACTAAGTCAAACGTAATTTCTTTGAAAAATAAATATTACGAATATTCAACAACACAACATCGTGGTACCAAGAGAATGAAGCAATCACAGAATGCTCAACAGCAAGTTGACAACCTAAGTTATAAAATTAAAAATAAAATAAAGTGACACAATGTTCTTCTTCTTCTTATCCTGACCTTATTAATCAATCAACAGAACTTTCATTGCAATTAGTGACGTCATATGCTATTAAAAAGGAATAAATACTACTAATGTTATCTATATCTTTCCTCGAATTCATTGAATCCGGGCAACGTTTTATATGATACATCTCCAAAAATTATAGGTTATTACTAAGGGATCCTAAACTCACATTGCAAAATAAAGCGAATCAACTAATTAAGAATTTGGTAAAAAACAAATATATTTCCGATATTCAGGGAAAAAAATTATATAACTATAATAGCATACCTGCCAGGTTCTATGGTTTACCAAAAATCCATAAACCAGTTATTGCTCTGAGACCTATTATTTCATGTATTAATACTCCTACATCGAAACTCTCAATATTTGTAGCTGATGTTCTTGCTAAATCTGTTGACAACATCAATAATAGATATTATGTCAAAGACTCGTTTGAGTTTGTTTCCTTTATTAATGAATTTCAGTTGCCACAAAGTTATGTGTTGGTTAGTTTGGATGTTATATCACTTTACAGTAACATACCAGTTGAATTGGCAGTAGAATGCATTGAACATTATTGGCATTCGATATCATTACACACAGCAATTCCTAGGAGTGAGTTTATCATTATTGTCCGGTTTTTGTTTTCCTCTAATTATTTTTTGTTTGATAATAAATTTTATAGTCAGATATTTGGGTCGCCTATGGGGTCGAATTTAAGCCCTATTGTTGCTAGAATTGTAATGGACTTTGTTCTTGACAGAATTTTGGAGACCCTTCCTTTCAATATCCCATTTATTAAGAAATATGTTGATGACATAATCTGTTCAGTTCCTCGAGACCAAGTTCAATATACACTCAACAAGTTCAACGAATATAATGAACATATTAAGTTCACGATTGAAGAGGAAACAGATGATGCTGTCCCGTTCCTTGATACAAAGGTTATTAGAACTGTGGAAAATACAATAATCGTCGATTGGTATAGAAAACCAATGAGTTCTGGCAGATATTTGAACTACCTATCGAGTCAATAAGACAAAAAATTAATTTAATTTTGGGTATGAAAGAGAGGGTGTCCAGGATTTCTCATGCGTCACTAGTTGCTGGTAATATAAAAAAAATTATATCAGTTGTTAATCGATAATGGCTATCCACGCATTTTGCTCAATAAACTTTTATATAATACAGCACAACGTCCTCAAATAGTAAACGTTATGAGGCCTGACAATGTTTCGGTCAGTGGTGAACTCATTAGGAGGAAATATGTATCAATTCCGTCAATTCCTGAAGTTACAAAGCAATTGGTTATGTTACTGAAGAGTGATGATCTTAGATTTGAAATTAAGAATCAATTTAGTGTTAAATTGTTGTTCTCATCAGTGAAAGATAAAATAGATAAAGATAAACTTAGTGGTGTGGTGTATAGCATTCCTTGTCACGTATGTGAATTATCATATATTGGTCAGACGTCTCAGCAATTGAAAAAGAGAATTAGCCAACACAAGAGTGACATAAGGAACCCAAAGAAGGTGTGTGCACTGGCTGAACATTGCAGAGCTACGGACCATAATATGGACTATGGGTCTGCAAAAATTTTGGAATTTGAGAGTAATTTAGATAAGAGATCATTTTTGGAGATGTATCATATAAAACGTTGCCCGGATTCAATGAATTCAAGGAAAGATATAGATAACATTAGTAGTATTTATTCCTTTTTAATAGCATATGACGTCACTAATTGCAATGAAAGTTCTGTTGATTGATTAATAAGGTCAGGATAAGAAGAAGAAGAACATTGTGTCACTTTATTTTATTTTTAATTTTATAACTTAGGTTGTCAACTTGCTGTTGAGCATTCTGTGATTGCTTCATTCTCTTGGTACCACGATGTTGTGTTGTTGAATATTCGTAATATTTATTTTTCAAAGAAATCACGTTTGACTTAGTGTAAAGAAATTCATATAATGTAGTACAGTTTAATAATGTTATGGTTTGTCACATTAGTTCTGTGTTTTTTCTGTTTTTGGAGATGTTAGCTTATTTTGTAACCTCAAACATTCGGTGAGCCCTGTTTGTTTTGAGACCGCTCGTGTTGCTAATTATTGAACTAATTATTGTAGAGTCCTGATGAAGGCTTAAATAGAAGCCGAAACGTTGACAAAGAATATAAGAAGTACACTTTTACCAGCCTTTAATTCATCCGTTTAACCCATTAACCTATTTGATATATATATATATATATATATACCTATAGATCGTACCTTGAAAACATATTTGGAAAAAACTGGTCCAGGAAGTCTACAAATCTATATATATATATATACACGGTGTTCGTTACATGAAGCACCAACATTTTTTGGGGTATTGTTGGAGTCATTTGCTACCTTTTCTTCAATTTTTTAAATTTTTTTTTTCAAAATTCTCAAAATTCCTCCATTAAACCTTTATAAGTTTTTCATCAATGCCTGTAAAAGTCAAATTTTTACAAATGAATATTCTGTAATGTGTGTTTGTTCCAATAGTTAATAGTTTTCATTACAACTGTTGGTACCAAAGGTACATACGAGGATTTTTATTCCACAAAATTAGTGATTTTGTGAAAATGAATCAACTTAAAAATTCAATGTTGAAAAAAGTAACAACAATTGAGAGCTTCATTCTCCTTTAAAAACTTCTTTACTTAATAAAATTTTCAACAGTATGCTACACATTGATGAGAAAAAAACATTTCAGCTTCAAATTGCGAATATTCCTTCAGAAAGACGGAAAACGTTCAGACTGTGAGGAAAACAATTTTATTTTTATGATCGTTTATAGGAACAAAAGTAAAACTACTCACAATAATTAAATATATAACTGTTTTCTAGTTATAAATTTTGTTCGAACTATTCTCCCTTGTTCTTAATGCACGTTTGGCACCTCTTTCTTACTTCAGCCGTTACGGTAGCTAGTTATTTGTTGAAGCAGAAATATTTCTCTTTTTCTCGAACAAAATGTTACTTTAATATCGTTCATTCAAACAAATATAAATAAATAAGAATAATTTAGTACCTGCCTGCTCTCAATAGGCACATTTTGTTGGAAAATATTTTTTTTTCGAACCAAATGTGTAACAAGAGAGCAGACAGGTATTAAATTATTTTGAGTAGTAGCTTTTGTCCAAATAAACGATCGTAAAATCACATTTTGATCGATTGAAAAAGAGAAATATTTCGGCTTCAACAAATAAGTAAGTATCTACCGTATCGGCTGAAGTAAGAAAGAGTTGCCAGGCGCATTAGGAACAAGGGAGAACATTTCGAACAAAACTTATAAATACATAACAGTTAAATATTGAACTATTGTTAGGAGTTTAACTTTTGTTCAAGTGAATGATCATAAAAATAAAATTTTCCTCACTAAGTCTGAACGTTTTCCGTCTTTCTGAAGGAATATCCGCAATTTGAAGAAGGAAAGTTTTTTGTTATCAATGTGTAGCATACCGTTAAAAAGTATAATATATATAAAGTAAGTTTTTAAAGGAAAGTGTAGCTCTCAATTGTTGTTACTGTTTTCAACATTGTATTTTTAAGTTGATTCATTCAGGGCAAATTTTCCGCCCCCCCCCTCGATTTGATGAAACACATATTTTTAAAATTTTTTAAGTTTTGCAATAACTGTTATGTGGAATCAATTTACAAAGTTAAAATAAAAATACTCAAAGAAAAACGAATACGTTACTATATTCTCTTTCATAATCGTGAATCGTGTGTAAATTAAAATACAAAAGAAAAGAAGAAAATTATTTATTAAATATTAAAAAAACTAATAATGACACTTAAAGTTATAAACATCTAAAACATTATATTATGAAAATAAACATAATAAAAATATTTTCTCAAAAAAGCATAAAAATTATATTATACTACTAACTAAATTTAATTAAAATTAACTTCTCTGGCTTTAGTTTGGGAAAAATCCTTAAGAATATCGTCAATGTCAATATTAATATTCATCATTTGATCAAATTCTATGCTCAACATAATCAGATTTACTAGGCGCTCTTGAGAAATACTTGAACGTAAATAATTTTTAATAATTTTTAATTTTGAAAAACTTCTTTCACCTGTTGCCACAGTAACAGGAAGAGTTAATAAAATACGCAAAGTTAAACAACATTTGGAAAATTTTCAGACAAATAATTTTTACACACAAAATTCAAAACTTCTACTGGCGAACTCTCTGAAGAAGCAATTGGTGGCAAAACACTTAGTTCATGGTGTAATTCTGTACCATTAATATTAGCATTATCTCCGTCTGTAAGACATAACTCGCAATGATGACACTTTTCTAAAATCTCTTTACTATCCATATTACAAATACCGCTTATATTATACAAAAAATCAAAGATTTTATTGTGATTACGCAAAAGTTAAACTCTTTCTTCCAGGGAATTTATAGTTTTATCCACAATCAAATAAAAAAAGTTTATTTTAAATGATCGTGCTGGATCGTCCATGGGTTCATCTCTACTTTCGTACGTAAATTGACATTTGATTTTTCTAGGTCGGATTGCTGCAATTTCTTCAAAATTAGCTTCTACTTCTGAAGTATCAGCCAATTCTCTAGCATCTACAAGTACTTCTTCAAATCCCCTGTCACACCTTATATTCTTCAAATATTTTACGGTTTTGAAAGTAAATCATTTGAGGTTAGTATATCAACTGCTTTCTGTTGAAGAATTTTGCTGATTATATTAATTCTGTATAATATGTTATACCAGATCACGGTGCAACAAATAAAATTAAATGTTTTCTCTTGTTCTTGCCAGTATTTTATTAACTATCTATTGATTTGGCGCTCCTAGATGTTGGCGCCCCGTGCGGGCGCACGGTTCGCACGGGCCTTCCGCCGGCCCTGGATTCATTGTAACTAAATCACTAATTTTGTGGAATAAAAATCCTCGTAGGAACCCTTGATACCAACAGTTGTAATAAAAACTATTAATTATTTGAACAAGCACACATTATAGAATATGCGCGAAGAAACACCTTAATGTCACATAACAAACTACTTTGCACTGCGGAAGACAAACATACCCCTAGATTCATCTCACCTTGGGTCCAAAATCACCAGTGCTGTAGGAGCCGCACTTCTCCCGTCGATAGTCAGTATAAAATGAAGTTTTATCTGCTTGATTGACTTATCTTTTTTGATTTTTTCATAGTAACATCTAATTTCTCATTTTCGAGATTCATGCTGTTATCGTTATCAGGAACATGCTTCGTCTCATGTTGATACTACGTCTTGGATGGTTACTTACTTACCTACCCATGCGTAAAACCCCATGGATCGCTCAATGGTAAATTGTCTTTCGCGGATAAGTTATTAGTTACTTCATTACTATCGATAGCATGTAGTTATGTAATTAATGCAATTCTATCGGAAAATATAATTAGTTGAGTGATACGTGTTTGCTGTCAATGGATGATAATTTATTGGTTTCTGAAAACGGATATACTTTACGATATTAATTAACACACTTAGTCCTGCGTTTTTATTGAATATTGCGTCTTGATTGGGTTGAAAGTGATACTCCGATTTGACTATATAAGGCACTTTTTAACGGTTTTAGTGCCTTCAGTATTGTCTTAATTGTTTCTTGAATATTAAATAACTCTTTTTCACACAAAACATCAATTAAAATAGATACCGTAAAGAGTTTTCAGTGTAAAAAAATTAACAACCTATTTAGCAGAGAGGACTTTACAACTCATATTCAAAAGAACGTAAAGGTGCGTGTCCACCGAAATTGTTGGCAACTGTTTGCAACCCTCCAGAAAATCACCAACTTTTGATTCCATTGTGTCTACATCGAGTAGCCAACAATTTGAGAAACATTTTAGATGACAACAAGATGTCTCCACCATCGTCAAGGTCTCCGACGAACGATGATATGTATTATATAAGAAGCTGCAGCATTTATTATTTGTGGAGCCTCGGAAGCAGCAGCGCTAGACTTATTGTCATTTTTTATAGTCTTTTCTCTCTGAAATACTGTGTCGTCTTCTTTTTCATTTTGCTCTGTATTTCAATTTTCATAAATTTCATTATAGTCTAGTCAACAAGTGCTTTTTTGTTCAACTTTTTCAGCAGTCTCGGAAAAATATGAAGAAGGTGTCATTCGATTGGGAATAGAATGTAGATATTTTTTGAAAAAAATAAAGTTCCTCTCGCAAAAATTATGAAAGTTATAAACAATATACTGAAAGAAAAAAGAGGGGTTTGGTTTTTGCATATATCTCAAAAACCAATTCAGATCTTTGATATCCAGAAACAGATTCAAAAAGAGGAGGAAATTTTCTGAAAGAAAGTTTCAATTGCCGGAACTGTAAGATCAATAATTATGATTTTCTTAGAGGGGTAAAAATTACGGCCGAAAACGGCTAATCTGGCTTGCGCAAAACACGCACTTTAACTATAAACATTATTTAACCATATTAAATACAGAAATTGAGAGATGAAAAAATTCAGGCACTAACTGGATAGCTGAATGCACAACAATTCGGTGGCAACAAATTTTTATCATGATTTTTCAATCAGTTTTAAAATAGTTAATTAATAATTTTTTGCTGCTTGAACAAGAACATTGCATGTGTGATAACTGTTGAACTGTAAATCTGAGATTTTTTCTTTCTTGGAGCTAGTTCTGAAAGGCTTTTAAATAGATCTCCGTTGAAAATTTTATTTTTCAGTGTTTTATTAATAATTTACGTAGTTGCAAAATAAAAAAAAATATTCAATCTTAAATTTTTTTTTCTCCTATGAACATCGCATTTGTTTATAACAATTTTACATACAATAGGAGATGAATATTTGAAAAAAAATTTTCCATTCCGATTATAAAAAACGGTTATTTAAATTTATATAAAAAAATAATTATTATTATTATTTTGCAACTACCTACCTAAATTGTTAATAAAAAACCAACAAATCACACTTTTCGAATTTTTTCAACGGGGCCTTTCGAAAATAGCTCCTAGAAAGAAAAAAAAAATCTCAGACCTATAGTTGAATAGTAATAACACTCACAATTTTCATGTTTGAGTCCAAAAAAATTAATAATTAACAATTGCATAACTAATTGAAAAATTGTGATGAAAAGATTTTGCCACCGAATAAATGTTTATTTACCTATCCAGCCTCAATTTTTTGTACATAAATTTTTGTATTTTATATGGTTAAATAATGTTTATTTTTAAAGTGTCAAAAATGGGCTTGACTTGCGCAAGCCAAATTACCCGTTTTCGGTAGTATTTTTACGCCTCTGAGAAAATAATAAAATATTGATCCTACAGTTTCGGGAGTCAAGACTTTATTATAGGAAATTTTCTCCTCTTTCCGAATATTTTTATATTAAATATCAGAAATCCCAATTGGTTTTTGTGTTATTTGCAGAAAATCAAACCTCTCTTTTTATCTTTCAGTAAATTATTTATAACTTTTACAATTTTCGTGAACGAAACTGTATTTTTTTCAAAAAACATCTTCATTCTATTCGAAAACGAATGAAACCTTGCTGATCTTTTTCTGAGACTGTTGAAAAAAGTTGAACAAAAAAGAACTTGTTGACTAGACTATTAGATGGGTCCTATGGTACACTTTGTAAGTGATATGAATCAACTAACGTATCGGTTAATTCGTTCGTCCACGTGAGAGACATGTTTTTGTTTCCAACGAATGTTTCCAACTGAAAGAGCGAAAAAATGACTGCAACAAGCGCATTCTCTTGATATTAACTGCCAAAAACGGAAACACGGTTTCCAACATTTGTTTACAATTTTTGTTGCTAACAAAGGATAATTACAGAAACTTTTGTTTCCAACACGTGTTGACAATACAAAAGTTGGCAATTTTTCTTTAGTGGAGACTCATCATAGTGGTCTTAAATGAAATTGAAGCAATTATCTCAAGACAATTTATCAACAAATGTTTATTTGTATCTTTTTCAAATATTCAGTTTATTCATCATTTCTGAATCAATGAAGAAATCAAGCTGATTGAATTTTATCATATGAAATAGCTTTGTTGAAATCAAAGTAAATTAAAACAAGCTATATCATGGATAAATCAAATAAATATTCTTTCATTCTTAGATATCATTCACTACTGAATTAATAAGTGGAAGAATCCATGGAGTTATTTTCTATATATATATATATATATATATATATATATATATATATATATATATATATATATATATATATATATATATATATAATTACATCACATGAGAGACATAAACTAGTTCGCAATTTAATTAAAAGGCTAGGCCGATATTAGACATTCATTAAAATCAACTTCCAACGAGAGGGCTTAAGGTGTCCTACTCACTGAACTAGTTTAATGGGTAAAGATGAGTTGCTCTTCTTAAACTCAGTACAAATTGATCATGTCAACAAAACCTAACTTACCTTAATTGTTTATTACCCAGCAGCTATCACAGCCTTTTCCAATTGGACTAGGCGTCCAATTGAATGCCGGCATTTGTCGAATAGCTTCAGTTGATATAAGTCTAAACCCAATGATTTATTATTACTAATTACTGATATTAATCATAATATGATAGTAATAATCATTTCGTCCATGAAATATCAGCTTCCATTAAGGGTTGAGGAAATCAACGAATAAAACATAATTGAACCACAGGACTACGAAATAAAAACTATTCACATCAATTTCTTCAGGAATATTTTAGATATTATAATTTGAATAAGAAATGTTTTATTTTGTTTTCCTAACAACTCACAACTCCAGAATTGAAGTAAAATAGTGATCATGATACATAGTATACACACAATCTGATATTCGTGAAAGATATTCTAAGAAACATATACTATTGAACTAAACGTAGAAGTCTGACGTCAATTCAACTGGAATAAGTATCATTGTATGTAAATATATTGTGAATTTATGTTGCATGTACGGCAGTTTCTTAATAAAGTATATAGTCTGATCCATTTAAGTCAATTTATAGGAAGACGTTCATTATTTCTCTGAAGTCTATACTATTATATTTCCAGGAATGCTTTTAGTTTTATAAAGAATGAAAATATACTCTTTTTTGTAATAATAACCATATCTCAGGAAATATTTATTATATGCATAATTGAATAATGTCTTAATCATACTGTATAAGTTCATTGAATATAATAAATAACTCAAAACTTCACTAACTATTTTCCGAAGATGTTGCTATATTCAGATATATAAAATATCACGTCGACGCGAAAAATTCTAAGATTTCCAATTCGAAAACTGTAGATATATATATATATATATATATTTATATTTTTATATTTTTATATATATATATATATATATATATATATATATATATATATATATATATATATATATATATATATATATATATATATATAAGTGGTCCGGTATCATATATATAGTAATTTTTAGAGCTGAAAAAATAAGTTAGTTCTTAATGTACACTTTTTTCTACTAATGAGAGAGTTACAACCCTTCCAAAGAATACATTGAAAATGAATATATTTTTTGAATATATTCAAAATGATTTTGATTCAAAAATTCATATTAAAGGAGTAATTATAAGACATTACTATAATTAATTTTATGAAACCACCTTCCCCATTCCTTATGAACACATTGCAGTAAAAAATAGAAACGCAAACTAAAAAGTAGTAAATAATTTTAATAGAATTAAATTGAACATAGTTCAATTAACAAGGGTGTATATAGCTTTTTAAGATATTTTGATGATGACCTTACTCTTACCGATATCTGTCAATTAAATATGTTTGTTAATTAGGCTATTCTCAATTAAAATTTATTGAAAATTATTTTTTACTTTTTCGTTTGCTTTACTATTAGAGTGTTTTTTTGTTTTTTTCAAACTATTATTTTTTTAAAATAATGGTTGAAAATAACAATTTACACATTTATTATAAGAAATAACGCATGTCGCACGTTTCGGTGGAACTTCACCTTCTTCAGATGCTAATGGCAAACTAACTATGATTCTCTGTTATATCGTTAAATTGTTATTTTCAACCATTGTTTTAATATGTTTATTAATTTACACCAAGTATCGGCCGAATCAATCCAAATTATTATTTTTTTTCTACTTTATAGTTTGGTTATCTACAAAAGCGTGTTTTTCTATTTTTTTAAACTATTATTTATTTTCTATTTATATATGAAATATTTATATATTAAATATTATATATTAAAAGATTGTTGGTATTCTTTGAATCTTGTCTTGAACGATCGACCAGTCTGACCTAAATACACTCCTTTACATACAGGATAAATCAAAGTATACCAACAATCTTTTTCGTAAAATAGAACTGATTCACCGTTTCAAATCATTGCCGTGAAAACCACCACCCGTTTCCACAAATACATAACTTCCAAATTATGCACAAATTACCGAAAGGAACCAAACTAACTTACTTACAATCATTAGAAATTTTCAAACTCAATCATAATGCAAAAGATATCTTTCTGAACGACCAGATTGACTTGATATATTCTCCTATATTTAGAGTATTCAAACAATAATGATTTTTCTAAGAACATTTTATTGTACCAATTTGGGAAATCTACTTTAGCCTTTTCTTTTAGCCCTTCTTGAAATTTGTTCTTCTTATCTATTTAGGTAACTGCAATAAATTCTTTCCCACCCGTAAGCGCAAATCTATATTTATGTAATTCAATTGAACAGATGAAAATTTGATACACATATTTTATTTATATGAATGTTTTTCAACTCTTTAGTATAGATTTCTTCAATTCTAATATAAAATAGAGGGAAAATATTCGCAAAGCGGGGACGTTTTCAATCAACATTGCTAATAAAACTTGAAAGAGATTGCCTCCATAAGATATTAAAATTTCACGCTTTAAGTAATCAAATCAACTGAAAAAAACCTGCCGGATAATGGGGTACTTTGAATAAATTACCGAGTTGTTAATATCTGGCTCAATTTCGTAAATACCCCCCTTGACTTGAAGACATGACAAGCATAATGAGTGAAACTCGATAATAAATTCATAACGTAGTGTCTTTATTAGGCAAAAATTGTTATGCAGTGCCCATTTTTTCAGCATGTTACATTAATTTGTAGTCAGATGTCAATTTTCGATGTTTCAAAGTTGATAAAATACATTTAATGAAATTCAAGAATCTCCTCTTATATATTCGAAAAATCCATTTATAGAGCAACATATTTGAGGTCGAATTTAAAGATACCCAATTTTCATCAATAAATTGTTCCAATCTGAATATATTATTTATATTTTGATCATGTTTTAAATATTGCAACCAAGGTAGTTATCATACGTTACACTCCAGACACTTTGGGAGAATGATAGCTAAGCCCAAAACTATGAAGTTGTAAGTAGCAGTAATACTCTCAAGGTAACCTGTATTTGTATATGTGTATTAATATATTTCGAAATACAATTCTTTGAACGCAGGGGGCATGTTTAGTATCAAGGACAGATAAATTCATTGTGTGAATTGAAAACTTTGTAATATTTCTTCTTTCAAGTGTAAAACATAAAAAGATACTTCATACAAAAGTTAGAACTGGGCATTGCAGACTCAAAGAACACCTAAGGAAGCTAGGTTTAGAGGGGGACAGCACCTGCAGATTCTGCAAGGAACGTCCAGAAACACCCCACCATATACTGATGGAGTGCTATGCTGTGCACCATGAAAGACTAAACACACTGGGATCATACTAGCTGACTGTAGAAGAAATACCACGAATAGACCCCCTTAAAATCCTCAAATTCCTGAAGGTATTGAGGCTTGAGGGGCTGCTGTAAAACGAGAACACATCGAGAAGCAGAAGAAGATGGGGCACAATAGATCTAATAAGGTCGCAGCGCATCGGTCACCATCCACACCTACCAATACCAATACCAATAGAACTGATTATTTATTATACATTACTTGTGATTTTGATTTGGAGAATTGATTGTGATTATTACTTATAATCTTCTATCTGCTCATATAATGATAATCAGATAAATGATTAATTGAAGAAAACAAATTAAATTTTTCAAGATGAATATATAGAATCAATTTATCTATCGAATTATTACAATCCTTCGTTATTGAGTTTTATAATATTTTATCTTTAGATCTCCTGGCAAAAGAATCACAGGCGCAACAAAGGATTCAAGAAAAATGACACTATCATTTTTGTTATATACTTACCTGTGATGTAGCGATACGGTAAATAATAATAAATAAATTAGGCCTCGGTAGACCACCTGTAAGGTGTACCGTTTGTAAACCGAGGATGTACAAAACATACTGACTCAGTATGTTTTATACATCTGAAGAAGCCGTTATGTATTGGCGAAACAATTGTCATGTTAACAAAATATAGTGAAAATCAAAAACTGTGAAGTTTTATTTACAATATTATAATAGATTTTCATCAAGTATTGGCCCAATCAATTAGTTATTAAAATTCTAGACATTTCTGTAACCACCAGCCTCTTCAACTAGCATTTAGAACACAACAATTGAGCTCACTTTGATATCTGTTCTCAGTATTTCAAAAAACATAGCCGGTAACTGTAAGAATGAAGCATTTTTGTGATTAAGCTCTGTTTTTGAGAAAGGGTTTCACACTGTTTCAACACTACCTTCATTTTGAAGATATCTAGCTAATCACTCGTTATTATTACATTTTATTTATTTAATTAACATCTCATATTTCCTAGCAATAAGAGACCGAAAGAATTAAAGTAAAATACGACAAACATTTTTTCCTAGAGTTTGTATTTCATTGAATCATTTCTTTTAAAAAATTACTTCGACTATAGATATACAAAATCAAATGGATTGGATAAACTGTTCATGAAGAGCGCGTTTTTCTCAACTGCTGTTATAAAATCAAAATATAGAATCTTCACATATACTCCTTAAGTTTTTGATGATTAGCTCAATCAATCATAGCAAACACTCTGAAAGCCAAGTTGATGCAACTGCATCAATAGTTGCAGTTTCCTTCGACTTAACTTTTCAAAATTCATGATGCGATAAAGTAATCAGATCATTGTCCTCAAGAAAATCAACACAACCTTGGAATAAAAAACCATTTTCAACAGCTTAGAAATTCCATAAATAATCCTTTATGTCAAATTTCTCAATTTTTCATGTACTTTGGATTTTTATCCCCCTCTTCATTATAGAATAGTAGTTAATAACTGCGTATTTAATATTCAAGTATATTTAGTGGCTGATTATGCATTACTTTATAGTTATTGGTTTACAGTGCAAAATGTTCCATTTTGGATCATCGTCTTATACCTAGTGGTTATATTCTCAGAATAATCTGAAGAAAGGATACAAATATTTTCTTTTATAATATAAAAAGTTAACTCTCCCTTAAAAATTATAAAAAAAACCTAGTTTCATCATTTATCATGCCAATTTCAATTATAATATCACTTAAGTAATCTCATATTAATTACTTCTATCACGCAAGATAAGAAGTTTAATGTATATTTTCCGTAACATACTTTTTAGAGTTATTTTTACAGTTGTCGAATATATTATTTCATTGAAGGAGCTGCAGTTGAATTAAGTATTGGAAATATCGAAAATTTAAGCAGCATAATCTTGAAATTTTCAGCTTAGCTACATTTTTGAGGTCAGGCTCCAATGACTACAACAACGTGAGCTCTTATCTATCAAATCATTGATTTATTACTAAACCACGCCTTTTAAAAATGAACTGTTAAAGAAATATAACAATTCGTGATCCATTTTAAATTCAATGGTCTGTTACGTGTTCAGTCCACTGACTTAACGAAGTTCAATCGTCCTCCTTCACCTACATCTATACAACTGGTCCTTCGAGTCGGATAGTCGGGATACGGTGTCTCGATGACATAATCAATGGTCGCATGTGACTCGCCACCGTACATAATTAGCAAGAGAAGGGTGGCCAATAAAAGCAGTGAAAGCGTTACGTTCTACCCAATATACCTTGATACCGTACTTCACTTGAAAACTAGGTGGGAATTGATTAATTGCAATTTAAATGTGGGGAATTTTAGATGTTTTCCTTTCCATACATGGTGCCTGAATTCGAGGCTAAAATAATTAAAAGTGTTCTAATATTCCAAATTATTCAAACAGTTTATGCAATAAAATCTGAGAATTTTGTTTCATCATGATTAATTTTAGACCAATTCTGCTTCTAAATTTGGACGCGTATTTAGTCAGTCAAAAAATATTTCATAACTTCTAATGAACTTGTAGAATTTATAATTTTCATTAATGATTAGATCATTTTTGTCTTCTATAAATTCAACGAAACAATTGGCGTCATAATTTATCAATTGATAAGGCCGATACGTGGTGGAAATTAATATTCATATTGAAACACTATTGAAAATAATTTGCTTACGCGATGCACATGAATTTTGTTTTCAATTGAATAAATTATTTCTTAATTTTTATTTTGTTTGATATTAAAGTGTGGTTCTTCAAATCATAATTTGTTCTATTCAAATCGCGTATGGATGTCATGCACTTCGTGTTAAAACAACCACATTAGTGTCGGAGCTCTGCTGTTCACGCATTTTTTTTCTATAACACACAAAATGTTAAACTCGAATATATTTATAGCTAAAAATGATTTGAACTATTTTTGCTTAGCACATCGTAATGGTGTTAACTTCTAGAAGTGCTTGACTGATTATGTGCAAGTTCGGGTTCTTTATTAATTCCCATAAATATCAGTTTATGTTTACTGTCACTGTCAGTTAGCCACGGCTTCCTACATATTTGAAATTAGAGGGAGGAATAGTACTTTTCCTTCTTAGGGAAGGAAATATGTCTTTCTTTCGTGGTGTGAGGGAGGAAAGTGAGTACTTTCTATAGGGGTATAAGCAAAAAGTATTTTCAGCATTGCAACGCCTTTGCCGCTTATACCAAAAGGTAGCTACAACTTTGGTATTTCGAATGAGACTCCTTGTATATTATAGCTTCTTTCTCCGTACAATTCATTTTTGATATTTTCCTATATCTACCTTTCTTCGACGGGTCTCCAAAAAGCAATTAAATTTCTTATTTTTTGTTCAAATTATAGTTCCAATTGAATGTTCATTACAGTGTTATTTAGATTTGAAGAAATGAAATTTTGGATCTAGTTTGCTTATACCCCAATTAGATATTATTTTTGTGAGAAGGAATTATTTGTGCGATGTACAAGGTTATTCGAAAATCGTGATTTTGCCAGTAGTTACAAAAATTATGTGAAGTGCATTATTCAAAGAACAATTTCATTCAATATTGTGAGAAATAATTCAAATTACGTCGAAATGATTTCCCTTCAATATGACTTTCATATTAAAACAATGGTTAATAATAGCAATTTACACATTTATTAAAAGAAATAACGCATGACGCACGTTTCGGTGGAACTTCACCTTCTTCAGATGCAAACTAACCACGTTTCTCTGTTATATCGAAAACAAGAAATAGAGAGATGGCAAATTGTACAGAAGGGGTAAATAGAAAGATGGTTACAAGTAATTATTAGAATAGGAAAAACCAATTCTGAACTGCTAGTCAGGTAGTTCGGTAATTTTGAAAAGATTGAGAAGGGGACTTGAAGTATGATCGATTTGGCTATTCAATAGGAGACCGGAATGCTTGTATTTATTTATCTGTAATGATTCTGAAAAATTAAGTTTGATTTCCTTACTTTCAGCATTTAATATTTTAAAATCGAAATTGAATGTGTGATTTTCTTGGATTAAATCGTTTGCATAATGTGAATCCGACTTGATTAACAAAGCTACGTTTGTGTTCTGAAATTCTAGTTTGAAAACTTCTGAAAGTTCTACCAATGTAAAACTTATCACAATCACCAAATGAATTTTATAAACTCCTGATTTGTTATCTTTATGAACTTTGGATTTATTATCTTTTATATGATTTCCTAAATTATTACCGGTACGATAAGCAATGTTAGAGTTGTGCTTAGATAAGAGAGATTTAAGTTTTCTACTTGAATTTCCGATGAAAATGAGGCTGCTATATTTGATATTATTTTTAGTAAAGGGATACAAAATATGATTTTCCTTCACCTAAATAGTTCGACTTTTACATTAAAGGCAAGTTTCTTTAAACATCGGATTATTTTGGAGTATTCTTGTAAGGTAGCCACTACACATGTCATTATGAAAATTTGACAGTTAGTGTGTCAATTAATGAGTTTATTTTGATAATAATTGAAATGGAAGCAAGTAACTTCATCAAACAAAGTTTTGATGATATGTATCATTCCAAATGAATTCCAAATCTCTGGGTTTTTCCTAATTCCTAATAAAATGCACAGAAACTTCGTGAAAACTACCAGTAACACTTCTAGGAGCCACAAAGATAAATTGGAGATTTTTTTTGTTCGAAAACAAAGAACTTATCGCTTATCAGGAAGTTTAAAAGGACTGACATTTAAAAATCAATGAAAAGATTAATTTATATTATTATAAAAATAAAATCGCGTGTCTATAAATCATCATGTGGTGATTGTAACAAAATGTATATATGTGGAACACATAGAAATTTCGGAAAAAGAAAAGAACATGAGCGCTGCTTCGTAAACAATAAGAGAGATTCTAATTATTCCAAATTTGTTAGACGAGAATCATTCTTTTAATAAAGATTTCCATATTTTACATATATAGAATATAGGATTGAAATTAAATCCTAGAAATTAACAGGTACCTATAAGAATTCTGATATATAACTGGACGAACAAATTGACTTAAATCATTTTCCACTGCTGAATATATTTATATAGTTTTCTGGAAGGATTACCTACCATCTACCCTAGTTCAATTTTTAGTTGTATTTGTTTTTCCCTAGGCACGAAAAATCTTATGTTAAACTAAGATACCAAAATTTCAGTATCTCATACTATCCAAAGAAACCGCATAGGGTCAAATATAATAACCGTTATAATCAAACATGTCTCTCCCTAATAATATTGTTATGTGTTTCAACTAAGTAACAGTCACATCAATTCAAAAAAAAATCAAAAGAGTAATTATTAAACTCCACAGCACATTGTATTCTATAGCAGAATATTAATAATACCTTTATTGTACGTTAAATAACTTAATATGAATGTTAATTTTAATTTTATTCATACGAAAATGCACAGAATTTCGTATTCAGAGAATGTTGATGAAGTTCTTCATTCTCTGATTATAAGAGTTTCATATTAGTAGGCATCAGATTAAGAACGATATATCTTATTTAAAGCAAGATTCCAACTAAAGAAAAGGAAAAACATTCTTTTGAAATACTCGAACTCATATTGAAAATAATGATCTTGTTTCATATACAGTATGATCTCCTAAAGGTTGTCTTCAAACATTAATTCTAGAATCATCATTCTTGGCTGTTGTCTGAGCATAACAATAATCTATATCTTCAATCTTCATTTCAACATTGCGCGTTAATTCAGAGTCACTGTTGACTACATCAAGAAAGAATGAATGAGACGTTACCAGTGGAGCGAACATTGAAGAAGGCTCATTAAAAATGAACGAATCACTGAACGCGTTATTTCTTCTCGAATGGAAATAGGTATATCTCTTGAAATGAGATAAGATTATGTAAGATAGGCAAGAATTCAAACTGTTAGGGTATCCGCACAACGCACCTGGATGGTCACTGGTAGCCTTGATGGTAGAGTTGAAAACCACTAGATACTCGCACGTCGAGCCGATAGATGGAAGCTGATCATGCGGAAATCAACCCGCGTAGTGTGCTGATGTGTGGTTGAAATGGATGATTTAACCCTCTCGGTCACGAATTAAAACTATTGGAGCGAAAAATCTGAAATTTACTGTGATGCAACTTATGATTTTTTGAAAATTTTCGATGTTAAATTCAGATTTTCAAAATGCTCCGTTTGGGCACTATGACATGTCCCCAATTGAGGACATCATGAGCTGATGGGTACTATGACATGTCCCCAATTGAGGACATCATGAGCTGATGGAAGACAAAAAATTTTCAGAAATATGTTCAGAAAGTAAAATATTAATATGTTTTATTTAAAAAACATTACAGGGTATGGTATTTCATGAATGGTCCATTTTCGAAGTACTAAAATGTATAAAATTTAACTTTTGCAGAAATAAAATAAAAGTGCTGTTATATTTACCTAGATGTTGCGTTTACCGCTAGCTCACAATGTCCTCAAATTAGGACACCACACTTTCAAAAATCGCTGATTACAATATGCACAAAAATCACCAAACACAATTACTTTGGAACAAGTCTACACTCATTGTGAACGTGAACAAACAGTTTTCAAACACGTGGTCTAACGAATATAACCAAAAAAAAAATAAACAGTAGAGCGCTACACTGCTGTCACAGCTACCCTACGGAAACCTATATTTCAAATGAATGAATTTTTTTTCCATCAGTTTGTATGATGTCCACAACTGAGAACAATGTGACAGAGAAGTAAGAGCAAGCGGCACTTCATAGGAAAAAATCCAAAGTAGTTTGTCCTCAATTGAGGACAAGGTGAGCGAGAGGGTTAAGTAGTGACAGTGATGATTTTTATTCATTAGAAAACAATGTTACAAAGTGGTTCTTACAACAGAAAGCTGAAAAGAGGTTTACTTTACATCCTATTAATCAAAAAATACAAGAATTTGGAGAATATCATCATTTATTCGAAGAGCTGTGTGATTATCCCGATCGTTTCTTCTCGTATTTGAGGATGAAGCGGAAAAGTTTTTAGGACAAGCAGTACGAAATTTGGCCACCCGATATAAAGAACAACAACATTCTTTCAAATTAAATTAAGAAATTTCAAATTTTGCGGAACACTTTCTAAATTGAAGTAACTCTATTCCAGGCATATATACCGGGTGTCTGATTAAGACAGGCACGCGGCTTTATCTCAAAAACTATTCGTCGTAGAGACTTACGGTAAAAAATTTTATAACCAAAGTGGCCAACAGAAAATCCTGGAAATTATTTTCAGGTTTCTAAGATGGATGCCAGGGGGCGTAACCGCCATCTGAAACTTTTAAAGTGATTTTTTTCTGGAATTCATCGAGCGAATATACCAAAAAAATATTTTCTGTTTAAAGCTGAGCTTCATTCGAGTCATTTTTATTTGACACTTTTTGACGTATCTATTGAAATGAAGTGGTGGGGGGTGATTCAATGTTTTCTTGAATAAACAGCTGTAACTCCTGAACGACTGAACGGATTTCAACAAAGTTAATCTCGTTGGGAAAAGCATTTATTGCTTCATCGAAAACATTCCATCTGTGGTCTGTAAAATTTTTAGTTATGCCGGTAGAGAGCGTTTTCTGATATAGTAACAGAAAATTGCTAAATTCTTTTAAAAATTGAATGCAATAACATAACTTTTTTTCCATAAGAATGTATTATGATGATGCCCAAATACGCTAGTGAAAACAGTATCTCGATATCTTATTCCTAGCCTAAAATATCGAAAAAATAAAATTTAGTTATCATATGATTCAAAGAGAGGCCATCACACCGGTTTTTATTTTTATTTATCTATATTTTTCCAAGAATCAATGATGAAATTTCATCATTCAATGATTATCATATAGGTACTAGTATTATTAGTTCAAAAAATTTTTACAAAATCGTTTAAGGGCATAATAATCAATAAATATAATTTGTGAAAGTGCAAGAAGGTAGTCAGAATAAGAAGAGAAGGCCACGAATGAAAATTAAATGCCTAAAATCAACTTGTCAACAAATACTAAAAATGAACTTATAATGGCAGTTTTTGTGGCACACACAAGTAGGGACTGAAAACTATTGAAATGCATTTACGAACAATGAAGATGTTGATATGTTTGAGGTATATTTTGAAAGTTTTCGAAATGCGGCAATGGCACAAAGATTATATAGAACTCGATTTCCAAATTGGCGTTCACGCCATGCGAGAATTTGCTGGGCATATTTGAAGAAAATAGAGAATTTTCATCTGAAATTTATAGGGTCGAAGCTGCCAGTATTACGCAAATTTCGGACTAAACGCGGAAAAATTCTCGCATGGCGTAGACGCCGAATATAGAGCACTGTATATTCTTTGTGCCAATGCCACATTTTGAAGAATTTCAAAATATACCGTTAGTGATATCAACAGCTTCATTGTTTGTAAAATGTATTTCAATCTTTTTCAATCCTTACCTCTGTGTGCCACAAAAACTTATTAAACTGCCACTATATGTATAATTTTAGTATTTGTTGACAAGTTAATTTTAGGCATATGATTTTCCTCCATGGCCTGCTCTTCATATACTGAATACATTGCACTTGCATATTATTACATTGGTTATTATGCTCCCACTCGATTTTTTTTGAAGTTTTTGAAATAAGAATGTTATTTTTTGAAAATCATAAAATTATTAAATATCATCATTGATTCTTGGAAAAAATACAGATAAATGAAAATAAATACCGGTGTAATGGCGTCTTTTTGAATCATATGATAACTGAATTTTCTTTCTTCGATATTTTAGTCTAGGACTAAGATATCGAGATACGGTTTTCACTAGCGTATTTTGGCATCATCATAATATATTCTTATGGAAAAAAAGTTATGTTATTGCATTCAATTTTTAAAAGAATTTAGCAATTTTCTGTTACTATATCAGAAAACGCTCTCTACCGGCATAACTAAAAATTTTACAGACCACAGATGGAATGTTTTCGATGAAGCAATAAATGCTTTTCCCAACGAGATTAACTTTGTTGAAATCCGTTCAGTCGTTCAGGAGTTACAGCTGTTTATTCAAGAAAACATTGAATCACCCCCCACCACTTCATTTCAATAGATACGTCAAAAAGTGTCAAATAAAAATGACTCGAATGAAGCTCAGCTTTAAACAGAAAATATTTTTTTGGTATATTCGCTAGATGAATTTCAGAAAAAAATCACTTTAAAAGTTTCAGATGGCGGTTACGCCCCCTGGCATCCATCTTAGAAACCTGAAAATTTTCCAGGATTTTCTGTTGGCCACTTTGGTTATAAAATTTTTTACCGTAAGTCTCTACGACGAATAGTTTGTGAGATACAGCCGCGCGACTCTCTTAATCAGACACCCGGTACTATAAACATTTCACATACAGCTCCGAAAAGTAAGAAACCAAATATTTTAGAGTACATAGAAATATATAAATATAATAAAAAGAACCCAGTCTATTAGTTAAATGATCAAACAGATGTACGGAAATCTCCAATATTTGACACCTTCTAGAATAAATTCATGATGTTAGCAAGCTCTTCATTTACATAGGTTGAAGTCGATAACACCAGTAATTACAATCTTTCAACTCCTTGCTTTGTATGCCTACTACTATAACCGACACTGTACAATGCAAAAATATTCATTCGCTTGAAAATGTAGTAGTACTACGAACCAGCTGTCGTGAACAATTTAATAAAAATAGTGATACAAAAAACAAAGTAAAGTGTTTCTCATTTTTATTTAAAAAATTTATTATCACAAAGTAACGGACAAATCCATCCAATATTTAGTATCTCAGTTCTGAATATGAAAATGATCTTAAATTTCTAATTAAGATCTACATTCATTTCTGCGGCAACACCAACCTATATCCATTTCGCACGCTGGTCGCTGGTAGCTGGTAGAATGTAAAATGTTGTTCTTCCAACGACCAGCGAAATAGTCCGGTAGCATACAATCGACCAGACCTTCGCGCACGTACGGTACCCCATAAGAAACTACGAAGATAATTCTTGCAGCCAAAGATAGGCAAGAATTCAAACTGTCTCCATCCGATCAGTATAAATACAGTCTATTTGACGAGAGTTCTTGGTACCTGTAATAGTTGTTTGTACAATAAACACTTGTTATTTACTTTAGTTATTTATTAATAGAATTGTGCGACTCTTACAAATGTGGTGCATCGACTGGCGTAACTGGAGAAGTGACTTATTGTGACATATATGACAATGTCATAGAACTTAAAGAATAGTGAGAGATGGAGCATATATGAAGCGCCCCCACATGTTAGTTACAATAACTATCATGTATATGTAACATCTCCCTCTTTTATGAAAAGTAACGCAAACAGCCTAACCAATACAATAAGAAAACTTAAAACTATGTTAACAGTTTATAACCCGAATCTTATCGGCTTAATGACATTACGTCCGGAACGAGTTTTATAAGGTGCACTAGCAGGTGGAGTCGCGGTAGCTTTTTCAACAGGTATAACTGACTTTTGACTCACTTCACGGCACTCACGATGAGCAACAGGCTCATTAGAATTCGGCACACTCAAACTTAGGAATCATTGTTACATTCTGGGTGTATCATTATTCTATGTTCTAAGTATAACCTCATTAGGGTTTTGTCTAATGAATGTAGAGTTTCGCCTCAGCACCCTGTCTAGGTTTTCCCTAACTAAATAAGATCTGGGAGTTTCATGTTTAGCAACAATTTTACCTGGAACCCATTTCTCTCCCTTTTTCAGCATTATATTTTGTCCCTCGCCAAACTCGGGCCTAGTTTTAGCATGTCTATCATAATATACTTTTGCATGTATACGTTTTTGTTTTATCTTGTTTATATCTACCTGTGGTTTGTCTAACAACAGTTGTTTTGAAACAGGTAAATTTGAACGTAGTAGTCTCCGATTTAGCAACTCTGATGGAGCAACATTCAGACCTGTCAGTGGTGATGTGCGATGCTCTAACAAAGCTTTATAAATATCATTATTGGAGTGTTGACACTTTCTCAAAATATTCTTACCCCACACCTGACACCATGTAATAGTTGTTTGTACAATAAACACTTGTTATTTACTTTAGTTATTTATTAATAGAATTGTGCGACTCTTACAAATGTGGTGCATCGACTGGCGTAACTGGAGAAGTGACTTATTGTGACATATATGACAATGTCATAGAACTTAAAGAATAGTGAGAGATGGAGCATATATGAAGCGCCCCCACATGTTAGTTACAATAACTATCATGTATATGTAACAGTACCTACTTATTGAGTGAAACTGAGATGTGGCATGGAGAAATAAAACACAATCCTATGTCGGAAAAGCTCCAACATTATGTCAGTATGACTATCATGACAATTTCAGAACTAAAAAAAGGCATGAGCACCAGAGCTCCGTCAATAAGGTCGTATTTTACACTCGAAGTCCATCAACCGAATGAATTATGGTTTCGAAAACCTCGTTTCAATAGCAAACCGAAATAAAAATTTGACAATATTTCATTTCATTCAAAATATGAACTCAAGCCACGTTCCAAATTTCAACTCTCAAACTGAATCTTTGGACTTGAGCAAATTTTCAAGAACCACGAAAAAACAAAAATCGTAAAAAATATAAGTATATCGGAATTTGATTTAGTTATCAATAATTGACCTAACTATATTCCTATCGAATTTTTAGATTAACCTCATCAGATGCATCAGCAATACTACTATCTTCATAGAATAATTAATAATTTTATAAACTGCTTCAATGCTTCTTCTTGAAGTGTGGCAGAGAACATAACAACAAAGAAACCTTAAATCTTTAATCAAATGAAATGCAAGCACTTTCACGCCGCCTCCTTATTTAAATTTCAAAGATGCCAAAACTATACTTCACAATATCGCATCGATTTACTGAGCTCATTTCGTCTAACGAAGCCACTATATATATATATATATATATATATATATATATATATATATATATATATATATATATATATATTTTCCACGACTGTACTATAAATCACATTATACGTGTGTCCTGAAGTTTTATACCTATTATTCATAGTGCGTATAATGTTTATTATACACTGCATACGTCACACTCAAAAAGTATGTCCAAACTTGAACTATCATTCACATTGTTAGGATAGTATTGTTATTAGATTTTTAGATTTTATGTAACTAAGATAACTTTTAGGCAAATTTTTAAACTAATATGTAATATAATGCCCAACTTATTGAAATATTTACTCTAATAAATTATCTATTTCATTTTTATCAGAGTGAAAGGGGAAAGGAACTGGAATCGATGTCAAGTGAAATAGTTGACGTTTAATGATTGCAGTTTCAGTGAACACAGAAAATGTT
>JARQZK010000769.1:575000-577500 GCA_030704885.1 Cynegetis impunctata
ACTTGATGACATTTGTAGAGCCTTTGCTGGCGCTTCTTATGGATCGATAATATATAGGATGTTCCATTTAAAATAAGGAAGATTCTGCAAATTTTCATTTACAATATATGGCAAGCGGTTTTCAATACCCTGTATATCGCAGGTCAATTTCAGATATATCGTTTGAGAGAGTTAACAATGTAGAATATTTGACAGAAAATTAATTTCAATTGGAATTGGCACAACTTTATATTTTCAAATATTCTGAGTGACCAATAGTGGAAAAAAACCCAAAATGCCAACAATCTCGAAAACCGTCAATATTTTCGAAATGAAGATCTGTATAAAGTATCTTTTATTTTCTATGCAGAAACCGAAAAAGCAATAAAAATATAGGTTGCCATTTGAAAAAACATAGTTGGTATCCACCCAGAAAAAATTGAACACCCTGAGTGACCGACAATATTTTCATTTTGTCGAGCTCGAGCAATAAGGTAATATTATAGAAATATAGATTCCTATCTGTTTCCTAAATGGAGATATCGAATATATATATGGATATATATATATATATATATATATATATATATATATATATATATGGATATATAAATATATATATATATATATATATATAATATATATATATATATATATACCTATATATATATATATATATATATTAATATATATATATATATATATATATATATATATATATATATATATATATATATATATAAATATATATATATATATTTATATATATATATATATATGTTTATATATTCAAAGTTCTTCCGTGAGCTAAATAATCATCAATTAATGTTTTAATACAAAAAAATTTTATGCAATACCGATTCTTCAAGTTCTTGTGATATTAAATTTACGGTTGAGATATGAAAATTATAAATATATAGCTGCACCACCAAGCAAATCTTTTCTATACAAATTAGCGAATGCTCTTTACTATCTATCCGCCAATGCATTCCACAAAATTCATTTTCACAGAAACTTCACTGCTGACTGTTTTAATTCTTTCACAGAAAAGCCTTTTTTATGAAAAATCACTTAAATATGTCAAACTTGGCGATGAACGGTTGAATGGTTTTTTTTTGAAAACGTTTATTTCAGAAAATATACACAGATGCAATATCATCAAAAACTTCCTAAACAGTGTATCAAACACTGGTATCGGAATCAACAAATATAACTCCCCTACCTAACAATGGTGTGCGCAACAGTCCCCAATTTTAAGCCTAATTACTAATTTTAAATTTCTAGATTAATATTAAACTATGATAACCAAAATGAAAATTCTAAACCTTATTACTAATATTAAATTTTTCTAAATCAACATTAAACTATGAATATTGTAAAACATATACACTTTTCAACTTTAACTATTCATAGCATCAAGTGTTGTTTGAGCCTTTTCAAAAATGCAGCATAATTTATGATGTTTTTAACACTTATTGGTAATTGATTGTGCCGACATACAGCTCTACTTAATGGATTACTGAGTCCAGTATTACTTGTCACAATTTCTAGATATATATTATTACTATCTCTTGTATCATATAGATGGAGATCCCTATTGAACGTTAAAGCTGTATTACATTTAATTGTTTTAGTTATTATTTTATGAATATGCTTACACTGTTCCAACTCCAGTAACTCACCCAAACGACATACACCCAACTCCCTGTATAGCTGATCTGTAGGCACAAGCCAATCATATGAGAAAAAAATATTTAATACTTTATTCTGTAAAGTTTGCATTGATTTAAACAAAACAACCCCACATGTACGCCATATTGGGATCATGTATCGAAAATGAGGAAGAAAGAATGCATTGTATACATTCATTTTACTCTGATGTGTAATATAATTTCTGCAGCGATAGAGAGCACCTATCATTGGTGTTATTTTATACGTTATGTGTTCAAGATGGTCTTTTGAGTTTAAATTCTCATCTATTATGTATCCTAAATATTTAACTGAATTTACTCTTTCTATACTTATATTATCAATTTTAATATCTTGATTTGGAAAATGCCTATTTTTGTGCTTGAAAACAATGAATTTCGTTTTATCTGTATTTATTTTCAATTTATTAAACAGAAGCCATTCGAAGTATTTGTTGAGATCATTATTTATTAAAGTTTCTAGATCTATTCCATCTTCCTCCTCATAAACAATTACAGTGTCATCTGCAAACGCATAGTATCGACCCTTCAAATTTACTAGTTTTATACTAAGAACGTACAGGATATAAAAAAGTGGTCCAAGGACCGAACCCTGAGGTACTCCATAACTATTTGTCTCTCTATCACTTTGAATATTCCCCAGTTTCACATATTGCTGCCTGTTAGCTAGGTAACACCATAGCAGCCGATACACCACACCCCTAAAACCCATTAGGTAAAGTTTCCTCAACAGTATATCTATGCTGACTACGTCGAAAGCTTTTCTCAAATCTATAAAAACAGCCACCATCACCTTCTTTCTGTCTACGCCT
>JARQZK010000769.1:582500-583892 GCA_030704885.1 Cynegetis impunctata
TTAGCATTTCTGCAACATGAAAGATATTGCATACATTCCTGTCCGACTTGTATGTTATATACAATAACTGTCGAACAGAACATTTTGTACAAATGGGTAATTTATTAGCAATAATATCAATTTACTGCATTATAAGTGCTTTGTAAACTACTTGGCGACGTTTTACTAGTACTATTTGACTTTAAAATATCACTAACTCATTGGAACAAAGTTTCGTATTGAACGTTACACTACAGACAATTGGCGAATGACCCTTGCCTTAAAATGAGAGAACGTAAACTGTCACGCTCAAAACTGAGAAAATCACGAATTTCTTAGCGAAAAGTTAACATTTTAATAAAGTCGGTTTTCTCACTCAACACTTATAAAAATGAATATGTAAATAATAGATATTCATTTTATTAGGAGTATAAGGTATACATTATGTACTGAGTAGGGATGTTTAAATCCCTGCGAGTCACATAATGTAACTTATACTCCTAATAAAATACAATGTTTTATATTCAAGCGATTTGCATTTGAAAATCGGAAGAAAATTCGTGAATATGAAAAGTGTATATAATGTAATTATACCTCCTGTATAACAAATTAACGATGGACAAATAATTTGGCTTGAATCCATGGCAACTGTATATTATGTCTGTGAATTAAATTAAATGACATCGATAATTTCATTTTTCGAGAAATATGAGGCCGTATTCAATTGTGCTAAGATACTGTAGTATGGCTGATGAATCTAGTACACCATCCACGCCACCAAGAGTAGCAGCAGCAGCAAAATTAGCAGTGCAGCAGCTATTACCAACAAAATCCGCGGCCGTTTACGAAGCGTCGTATCAAAGATTTCTGAATTATTGCCAGCGAGAAAATATCAAGAAGTATTCCAAAAATGCTTTATTGGGTTATTTCATCGAATTGAAACATCTTCATAAAATGAAGAGTTCTTCACTATGGAGCCACTATTCAATGATCAGGTCCTTGCTACATATCAGGAAAAAGATTGATATTTCGAAATTCCTCGACCTCCAGGCGTTTTTGAAAAAGTATCAGAGGGAGAAATATAAGAAAATGTCGGCAGTTTTAACAAAGGACTAGTTTGTTAGACAATAATACAAGTTCAGAATCTGATTGAAGTGAGATTTTACGTAGTGCCATTTTACATAACTGTAAAGTAAAGTTTAACTTTAAATAAAGTAATGTTCGTAAAAAATAGGTTACTTTATGTTTTAATTTGGATATATAAATATGATAAAAAAGATATGTGACATTATATAAGATACCTACATTGTTGCATTTCGAATATAAGCCAATAAATTAAATTAAAGTTGAGCGGCATATAAGTGTTATAAGTACCGGCCGGAGTATAACACTTATACGCCGCTTGAGCTAAAA
>JARQZK010000770.1:0-12500 GCA_030704885.1 Cynegetis impunctata
CACTTTCATCGGAAATTCAAGTAAACAACTTGAATCTCTTTTATCTAAGCACAACATTAACATCAGTAATAATTTAGAAAATCATATGAAAAATAATAAATCCAAAGTTCATAAAGATAATAAATCATGAGTTTATAAAATCAATTGTGGTAATTGTGGTAAGTTTTACATTGGTAGAACTTTCAGAAGTTCTCAAACTAGAATTTCAGAACATAAATGTAGCTCTGTTGATCAAAAGTCAGATTCACAATATGTGAACCATTTAATCCACGAAAATCACACATTCAATTTTCATTTTAAAATATTAAATGCCGAAAGTAAGGGAATTAAACTTAATTTTTTAAAATCATCACAGATGAATAAATACAAGCATTCCCGTCTCCTACTGAATAGCGAAATCGATCATACTTCAACCCCCCTTCTCAATCTTTTCAAAATTACCGAACTACCTGACTAGTAGTTCAGAATTGGTTTTTCATATTCTTCTAATTATTTGTAACCATCTTTCTATTTACCCGTTCTACACAATTTGTCATCTCTTTATTTCTTGTTTTCGATATAACAGAGAAACATAGTTAGTTTGCCATTAGTATCTGAAGAAGGTGAAGTTTCATCGAAACGTACGTCATGCGTTATTTCATTTAATAAATGTGTGAATTGTTATGAATAACCATTGTTTTAATCATGTTGATTATGTGAAACTGAAAATAATTAGTTTAACCCTTGACTGGTACGCAAGTTTCTTGGAACGTAGCTGATATGATGGGGTCTTACGTGACCCCGGTCATATTTAAGAGATCAAAGGTCAATACATTATTTTTTTTTGCATTTCGTCATTATTTGGTCCATTGTGGACTAGTTATGATAAAAAAAGTTTCGCATTTTTAAAAAGTATTTATTCAAAAAAAAATTAACAAAATATCATGCATTCTTGGACATGTCTTGGAAAAAACACAATAAAAAAAAAAAAAACGTAATTTCTCAATGCAGCTTTTTGGGAGCTTTGTTTACTCATCCAGTGCTCCCCTGAAACAAAAAAAAAACAACTTTTTAGCCAACAATAAAAAAAATGACGAGCAGGTTTTCCTTACAGCTTTTTATCATCATGGCAGGAACCACACTGAATTTGCTGGGTCGAGTGCTCCTTGCACACAGTTTTGGAGCAGTCTGAACATCTGGTTGAGTATTTTTGATCTTTGGCCCGTGGACAATAGAAACATCTCTTTAGCTGATGTGGTCTCTCTGGGACTGGAATTTTCAGGATTTCAGCAATGGATTGTCTTGTAGGCAGCTTGTTGTTTCGAATTCTATTCATCAAATGATCATTGATAAGTACTTTTCCCAGAGATATGCCATGTTCTCTTCTAGTCATCTTGATACCAAAATTTGCTGCTTTGAATATAACATATGAATTCACTCTTGCAATGTTCAACATAGCATAAAAGATAGCCAGTGGCCATCTTCTAGTTCGGCGGCCACAGGAGTAACTTGCACATTTCTGATCCAGGCTATCTACACCCGTCTTTGTTGCGTTGTAAAATTTAATTATTTCTGGCTTTTGTGAATCGGGATCTATCTCGTCAGAATGATGCATAGAAGATAGTAGAATTACCGATCTATATTTCTTAGGAACATAAGATATCATTGTATTGTCCCTCGTGAACCCAAAAATCGATGTATTTGCTTCTCGTTGCTTGTTCGGTAAAAACTGAGGTGGTACTTCTCTCTTATTTTTTTTAACTGTTTCTACATAAGTCAAGCCCCTAGATTTCAGCTCATTTATGAGCTCAATTGACGTAAACCAGTTTTCCCCTGTTACGTTTCTATTAGTATTTTCGATAGGTTTTACTAAATTTAGAACATCAAGAGTAAGAACGCTAAAGTTTCTGGGTTGTCTATTGTTACTCTTTCCAGTATACACAAAAGCGTTAAGGAGATAATGGCTCTTGGAATCACACAAGCACATAATTTTGAGCCCATATTTTGCAGGTTTGCTTTTCATATACATTCTAAAGCTACACCTACCCCTAAATGCCACCAACATCTCATCAACCGTAGCATGTTCAGAGCATGTGTAATTTTTCTGACAATTATTTACCAACATATTGAAAATTTCTGATACTGCTGCTAATTTGTCACCCTCATCGATTCTGACTCTTCTACTTGCAACGTCATCAAATCTTATTGCGCTCAAAAGAAATAAAAACCGCTTTTGGGACATAGTAGCCCGAAAAATTGGTCTTCCAGTACCATCAGTTGAGAATAATGAGGCTGTATCTTCTCGCCCTGATTTGAAAATTCCTGCCAAGTAGATTAATCCTAGAAAGGCTTTCAACTCTGCTAGGCTCAAATGGTCAACAAAAGACACGCGGTTTCCTTGGTAGTTGGATGAGAGTTCGGTTATCTTTGCATTTGTATGTTCCAAAATAATGATTAGAATATCCTCTGTAAAAAGTAGTTGCCAAGCTTCGTAAGGCGTAGACGGGTTTTTTACTCGAGCAGGCCCTTTAAGTCCTGGTAAGTGCATTACTATATTGTGAGCTGGCCTTCGTACATTTTGTTTTGGAGCTTTTTTTGTCCATTTATACCGGTTCTTGCCATAATAATAGTTTCCTGTTTGGCCTAACTCGTCAGAATTTTCCTCATTTACATTTTGCTCATCCTCAATTTCCTCATCATCAATTACCTCATCTACAATTTCGTCCTCCACATTTTCCTCCTGACTCTCTATTTCTATTTCCAACTCTGAATCATGTAGACTATGTTCACTTTCATTGTCCGAAAGGTCCTCGGAAGATTCACCAACGTCACTTTCATCATCTCTGTGCTCATCAATATCACTAAGGTTTGCAGCAAGTTCTTCAAGCTCTTTTTGTGATAAAAACTTACTCGCCATCGCAACTAAAAAATTGGTGGGGTCTCTTATGACCCCAAACGTAAATAATTCGATATCGATTAATGTCACACACTAAGGCTTTTAGCGATAACTAACTTAACGTAAGGCATGCGGCTACTGAGATGCTTGCTGCGCGGTTGCCAAGTTTTGTGAAATTACAGCTGACATTCACAGTCTGGGGTCGCGAGAGACCCCACTATACCAGTTAAGGGTTAAGTAAATTTCCATTAGTAAATATCATTCGTAACTTCAACTAGTTTTGTGTCGTTTAAGTTCTCCCCTAAGCATTCGTAATTACCCCACGCGCTGTATGGTAATTTCGGACACAAAGGTTTATTAATATTTTATTCAATATTGAAAATTGATTCACGTTGATTATGAGAACTTACGGATGATTAATTAAAATAAATTTAATAACAGTAAATCAGTAATCAATAACTTTTGTATTTTATGTTTTTTTTTAATTCCTGTTATCCCTTAAATGTTCCCAATTACCCCAATCTTTGCTACTTCACTGCAAAAGGTCAAAGTCGAATAAGAACTGGACACACGTTCAAGATATCACACTCACTGTTTTCCAGATCGTCGTAACATGAAGACAGCAGCGCTCGCTCCGTTAAACGAAACCCTACGTGTCGATGACTGAGCCGAGCTCCCGGAAAACCCACGGGAACCTGTTGAATGGCGAGAAAACCTCCAGGTGACGAGAAAGAACTCGAAAATCTAATTGGGACGACGCTAATCTTCAAATTGAGACGAACTACTTCCGATTACTGAGAAGCACGTCGGTAAATTACGCAATTTGTGTTTATATACGGTTTGTAAATTTGTGATTTAATTCGTGTCTTCGTTTGCTCAAGATTTCGCTTATTCAATCCTGCTTTTTAGGGAAGCATCACGTACGCTCTGATGGATTATGAGGTGTGATGAAATTCTCCTGAAGAGGATGCTGTTTCCAAAGACAGCAAGGACGAAGGTTTTTACTTTGAAATAAATTCGAATGAGTTTCTCGAACAAAAACAAAACTTGAATTTACTACGTTTATTGTCACGAAAATACTTTGGAAAAATATAACACTGCGATTGTAATTTCGGTCACTAGACCATCATCGGACAGATTGAGTTAAGAACTGAATACATAACTTACGGGTGAGAAAGAATTATTGCAGGTACCTGAATAGACAAGAGGAACATATTTCAAGAAGGGCTAATAGAAGTGGATTTCCCAAATTGGTGCAATAAAATGTTCTTAGAATAATCATTATTGTTTGAATACACTAATTATAGGAGAATATATCAAGTCAATCTGGTCGCTCAGCAAGATATCTTTTGCATTATGATTGAGTTTAAAAATTTCTAATGATTCTGAGTAAGTTAGTTTGGTCCCTTTCGGTAATTTGTGCATAATTTGAAAATTATCTATTTGTGGAAATGGGGGGTGGTTTTCACGGCAATGATTTGAAAACTTTGAATACGTTTTATTTTTCGAAAAAGATTGTTAGTGTTCTTTAAATCTTGTCTTGAACGATCGACCATATATATATATATATATATATATATATATATATATATATATATATATATATATATTTATATATATATATATATATATATATCTATATATATATATATATATATATATATATATATATATATATATATATATATATATATATATATATATATATATATATATATATATATATATATATATATATATATTTATATATATATATATATATATATATATATATATATCTATATATATATATATATATATATACATAAATATGTATATATATATATATATATACACTCCTTTACATACAGGACAAAACAACCTATAAACTCCTAAACTCTCAAATTTTGAAGAGATATATTTGGCATTGAATAAAAATCCGTGAAATTTTGTCTTAGGTTTGAAAGCAATTTTAATATTACATTTAGCTATGACATTAGCAACTTTTTCTGTTAGAGGACCAAAATATGTTAAAGATGCGAATTTTTCCGTTTTTTCTACTTTCAATTGAGGATTTACGCTAGTTGACTACGTTTCCTCTTTATCATTTTATCTATCTAACTTGTATGAAAACAATTATTATTTAAAGCACTTATTTTTATAGTAGAAATTTCTTTTGCTAAATTTGGTCCGGATAATGGAATTGAAAACGCTCTGTGGATCATTGAGTTAAAAGCTGGATGTTTATGGGAAAGAGGATGATTTGAATCCGACGGAATACATTATATCCGTGAAAGTTGGTTACTCGAACTTAAAACCTCTTTCATTAATCCACAAAACTTTTGAAAATCATAGAAAACTGCTGAACCACAGAGTATTTTTGGTTGAGAAGTTATTTCGGAAAAAAATATTTATAAATTTTTAAGATGGGTAAAGTTTTGAAGATATCTAGATGCACATGAGTGAAATCTTACAGTAGGTATACATCTATTTTGAATAGATCCGATGAACAATAAATATTCATTAATTATTTTATTTCTTTTTAACTGAATCGAAAAATTTTTTGAATTTCATTCTCAAAAGTTTAAGAGATATATGTTTCGAATTGAACAAATTTTTTTAATCCCCGAAGTTTTAATAATGATGATATTCATCAATGAAACAGTAGATATATAATAATTTAAACTGACATAAAAGAAAAACTCCATAACTAAGGTAGTATTTTCCTTCACCATGATTATTCTACGTAAAAATTGTAACGGTGGCTATGTTGCGATTCAAAACTCCAAAAGCCCATGTGCCTGATATCAACTCAAGTTACATACAAATGTTTGGCTTCTAACTAAATATGAGAAAATGCAGAGATGAGTAAAGCTTCAAAACTCGCAAAAATACTTAGAAATTGTATATATTATCAATTGTAACAGCGGAATTGTAGATTGGAAACACCTAAATAGCATATTCCTAACATACACTGAATTTAGCTAAATACAAATTTCAGCTTACTAACTGAATTTGGGGGTGTAGAGATATGCAATGGTAGAACACCCCCAAACATTTCTGAATTGAAATTAAAGCGTCTTTTCAAAATAATTTAAACCAACGAAAGACACTTTTTAATGCATTTTTTGCTCCATACCCCCTCCAAAAATCCTAAGAAACTGAATTTTGGATATCTTGTTCATAATTAATCTATACATCTTTTGGTATTGGTCACTATCGAACAATTCCTCGATTCATTTCCCCAAAATATGGATTGTCCAAATTTGGATGATTCAGTCAGGTCTCAAAATACCAAATACTAAGCTTCAGATCATTTGGTCTGAAGGGGGCCGCTGGAAGTACCATATAATACATATATATATATATATATATATATATATATATATATAAACTCTTGATAATTATTAGCTATAACAGGCTGGTTGAATCTTGAAAAACTCGATTTTAATAAAAAATTTTGACTCTCCACTATTATATTCGATATTGATAGTTCTTTGACATTTATTGTTTTAAAAAATTGAAAAAAAAACAGGGCTGCTTAGTATATGCTATTCAGTTCAATATTAACATTCAAAATTGTTATCACCAGATGGTAAGGGAACCAAAGAAACCCTCACCTACGCAATGTTTTGAAATAATAATAAAAGGGTACTATTTATCTAACAACAAAGAAATGAGTCATGGGAAAACATTAAAGAAGTGGAGTAGAATTATCGGTATAGACGCTTATATGGAAGCAGCCGTTGACACGTGTTTCGGACTCTTTGGTCCTCATCAGAACGGCGTAGCCAAGTATTTGGATTGAAAATTTGAAGATGAAAAAAGTACAACAAACAAAATCCTTAGATACCGGAAGATAATCACACAATTGTGGTTTATTGTCTGAACTCTCCGGTATGGGAGATTTGTCAAACTTTTGCCACGGAGGCGATTATAATGCTATCGCGAGATCTAAGAACGAGTAAATAAACAATAACAATGAAATTAGTTGCTGGAAAAATATTAAATAGGTAGAGCAAAATTAACGGAATAGTTCGTTTATATGAAAGTAGCCGTTTTCAATGAAATTTTTTATTTATTTAGAATTTCAAATCTTTTAAAAAGGGGTACTTACAGTTATAACAAAGTTTAAAACCCTCAGCTTAAGTTTAGGATCATTGCCATATTTTCAGCTTGCAATATTTAATTATTTATTTCGAATAGTTGTTGCCTGTGATCTATTTGTTTAAACTCTTGATAATTATTAGCAATAACAGGCTGGTTGAATCTTGAAAAACTCGATTTTAATAAAAAAATTTTGACGTTCACTATGATATTTCGTAATTGAAATTTCTTTGACATTTATTGATTTAAAAATTGAAAAAAAACAGGGCTGCTTAGTATATGCTATTCAGTTTCAATATTAACATTCAAAATTGTTATCACCAGATGGTAAGGGAAACCAAAAGAAACCCTCCACCTACGCAATGTTTGAAAATAATAATAAAAGGGTACTATTTATCTAACAACAAAGAAATGAGTCATGGGGGAAAACATTAAAGAAGTGGAGTAGAATTATCGGTATAGACGCTTATATGGAAGCAGCCGTTGACACGTGTTTTCGGACTCTTTGGTCGCTCATCAGAACGGGCGTAATAGCCAAGTTATTGGATTGGAAAATTTGAAGATGAAAAAAGTACAACAAACAAAATCCTTAGATACGGAAGATAATCACACAATTGTGGTTTATTGTCTGAACTCTCCGGTATGGGGAGATTTGGTCAAACTTTGCCACGGAGGCGATTAATGCTATCCGCGAGATCTAAGAAGCGAGTAAATAAACAATAACAAATGAAATTAGTTTGCTGGAAAAATATTAAATAGGTAGAGCAAAATTAACGGAATAGTTCGTTTATATGAAAGTAGCCGTTTTCAATGAAATTTTTTATTTATTTAGAATTTTCAAATCTTTTTAAAAAGGGGTACTTACAGTTATAACAAAGTTTAAAACCCTCAGCTTAAGTTTAGGATCATTGCCATATTTTTCAGCTTGCAATATTTAATTATTTATTCGAATAGTTGTTGCCTGTGATCTATTTTTAAACTCTTGATAATTATTAGCAATAACAGGCTGGTTGAATCTTGAAAAACTCGATTTTAATAAAAAATTTGACGTTCGCACTATGATATTCGTAATTGAAATTTCTTTGACAATTTATTGATTTTAAAAAATTGAAAAAAAACAGGGCCTGCTTAGTATATGCTATTCAGTTCAATATTAACATTCAAAATTGTTATCACCAGATGGTAAGGGAAACCAAAGAAACCCTCCACCTACGCAATGTTTGAAAATAATAATAAAAGGGGTACTATTTATCTAACAACAAAGAAAATGAGTCATGGGAAAAACATTAAAGAAGTGGAGTAGAATTATCGGTATAGACGCTTATATGGAAGCAGCCGTTGACACGTGTTTCGGACATCTTTGGTCCTCATATCAGAGACGGCGTAGCCAAGTATTGGATTGAAAATTTGAAGATGAAAAAAAGTACAACAAACAAAATCCTTAGCTAGATACGGAAGATAATCACACAATTGTGGTTTATTGTCTGAACTCTCCGGTATGAGGAGATTTGCGTCAAACTTTTGCCACGGAGGCGATTAATGCTATCCGCGAGATCTAAGAACGAGTAAAATAAACAATAACAATGAAATTAGTTGCTGGAAAATATTAAATAGGTAGAGCAAAATTAACGGAATAGTTTCGTTTATATGAAAGTAGCCGTTTTCAATGAACATTTTTTATTTTATTTAGCAATTTCAAATCTTTTTAAAAAAGGGGTACTGCTTACAGTTATAACAAAGTTTAAAAAAACCCTCAGCTTAAGTTTAGGATCATTGCCATATTTTTCAGCTTGCAATATTTAATTTATTTAATTCGAGAATAGTTGTTTGCCCTGTGATCTATTTTTTAAACTCTTGATAATTATTAGCAATAAACAGGCTGGTTGAATCTTGAAAAAACTCGATTTTAATAAAAAAATTTGACGTTCCACTATGATATTCGTAATTGAAATTTCTTTGACATTTATTGATTTAAAAAATTGAAAAAAAACAGGGCTGCTTAGGTATATGCTGATTCAGTTCAATATTAACATTCAAAAATTGTTATCACCAGATGGTAAGGGGAAACCAAAGAAAACCCTCACCTACGGCAATGTTTGAAAAATAATAATAAAAGGGTACTATTTATCTAAACAACAAAGAAATGAGTCATGGGAAAACATTAAAAGAAGTGGAGTAGAATTATCGGTAATAGACGCTTATATGGAAGCAGCCGTTGACACACGTGTTTCGGACTCTTTGGTCGTCTCATCAGAACGGCGTAGCCAAGTATTGGATTGAAAATTTGAAGATGAAAAAAGTACAACAACAAAATCCTTAGATACGGAAGATAATCACTACAATTTGTGGTTTAATGTGTCTGAGACTCTCCGGTATGGGGAGATTTGGTCAAACTTTGCCCACGGAGGCGATTAATGCTATCGCGAGATCTAAGAACGAGTAAATAAACAATAACAATGAAATTAGTTGCTGGAAAATATTAAATAGGATAGAGCAAAATTATCGGAATAGTTCGTTTATATTGAAAGTAGCCGTTTTCAATGAAATTTTTTATTTATTTAGAATTTCAAATCTTTTAAAAAAGGGCTTGTGGTACTTACAGTATATAACAAAAGTTTTAAAACCCTCAGCTTAAAGTTTAGGATCATTGCCATATTTCAGCTTGCAATATTTAATTATTTATTCGAATAGTTGTTGCCTGTGGTGATCTATTTTAAACTCTTCGATAATTATTAGGCAATAACAGGCTGGTTGATATCTTGAAAAAACTCGATTTAATAAAAAATTTTGACGTTCCACTATGATATTCGTAATTGAAATTTCTTTGACATTTATTGATTTAAAAAATTGAAAAAAAACAGGGCTGCTTAGTAATATGCTTATTCAGTTCAATATTAACATTCAAAATTTGTTATCACCGCCAGATGGTAAGGGAAACCAAAGGAAAACCCTCACCTACGCAATGTTTGAAAATAAATAATAAAAGGGTACTATTATCTAACCAACAAAGAAATGAGTCATGGGAACAACATTAAAGAAGTGGAGTAGAATTAATTCGGTATAGACGCTTATATGGAAGCAGCCGTTGACACGTGTTTCGGACTCTTTGGTCCTCATCAGAACGGCGTAGCCAAGTATTGGATTGAAAATTTGAAGATGAAAAAAGTACAACAACAAAATCCTTAGATACGGAAGATAATCACACAATTGGTGGTTTTATTGTCTGAACTCTCCGGTATGGGAGATTTGGTCAAACTTTGCCACGGAGGCGATTAATGCTATCCGCTCGAGATCTAAGAACAGAGTAAATAAACAATAACAATGAAATTAGTTGCTGGAAAAATATTAAATAGGTAGAGCAAAATTTAAACGGAATAGTTGCGTTTATATGAATAGTAGCCGTTTTCAAATGAAATTTTTTATTTATTTAAGAATTTCAAATCTTTTTAAAAAGGGGGTACTTACAGTTATAAACAAAGTTTTAAAACCCTCAGCTTAAGTTTAGGTCATTGCCCATATTTTCAGCTTGCAAATATTCTAATTATTTTTATCGAATAGTTGTTGCCTGTGATCTATTTTTAAACTCTTGATAATTATTAGCAATAACAGGCTGGTTGAATCTTGAAAAACTCGATTTTAATAAAAAAATTGACGCTTCCACCTATGATATTCGAACTGAAATTTCTTGACATTTATTGATATTAAAAAAATTGCAAAAAAAACTCAACCAACAACACACTAAAACACAAACAGCAACGAGGAAAACAACAAAAAAAACACATAAAGAAAAAAAAACCAAAAAAACGCAACCCCCACCAATCACCAAAAGCAAAAAAAAACACACCAAAACAAACAACAACACAAAAACACCAAAAAACAACACAAAAAAAAACCAACAAAAAAAACACAACGGCAAAACACAAAAAAAAAAACAAAACAAAAAAAACACAAACAGAAAAAAAAAAAAAACAAAATACCACACAAAAAAAAAAACAGGGCTGCTTAGTATATTGCTATTCAGTTCAATATTAACATTCAAAATTAGTTATCACCCAGATCGGTAAGGCGAAACCAATAGAAACCCTCACACCTACGCCAATGTTTGAAAATAATAATAAAAAGAGGTACTATTTATCTAACAAACAAAGAAATGAGTCATTGGGAAAAACATTAAAGAGAAGTGGAGTAGAATTATCGGTATATAGACCGCTTATATGGAAGCAGCCGTTGACACGTGTTTCGGACTCTTTGTCCTCATCAGAACGGCGGTAGCCAAAGTATTGGGATTGAAAATTTTGAAGATGAAAAAAGTACAACAAACAAAAAAATCTCTTAAGATACGGAAAGATAGATCACACAATTGTGGTTTATTGTCTGAATCTCTCCGTATGGGGGGAAGATTTGGTCAAACTTTTGCCACGGAGGCGATTAATGCCTATCCGCGAGATCTAAGAACGAGTAAATAAACAATAAAACCAATGGAAATTAGTTGCTGGAAAATAATTTAAATAGGTAGAGCAAAACTTATCGGAAATTAGTTTCGTTTTATATATGAAAGTAGCCGGTTTTCAATTGAAATTTTTTATTTATTTAGAATTTCAAATCTTTTTAAAAAGGGGTACTTACAGTTATAAACAAGTTTAAAACCCTCAGCTTAAGTTTAGGATCATTGCCATATCTTCAGGCCTTGCAATATATAATCTTATTTTTTCATTCGACAGTAGTTTGTTTTTATGTCAAAAATGACCGTTGCAAGGCCCCTTAATTATAATTATTAATTGTTCTATAAGTATTCACGTATGTTACTTACTTTCGTGGTATAGATCATTCCTAGTATATTGTAAATAAAGACTATGCATTAGCATTTAAATTATTAGGACAATTTACAGTGCTTGCGGTATATGTGAAATCCTTTGGAAATAAAACTCACGTAAATTTTTATACAAAAATATATTATTTTCAGAGGGCGTTTCGGATCGTTACTCGTAAAAATATGAATTATGATCCGTATAAATATTGAATATATATGCGTATTTGACATGTTAAATACTGACATATTTAAAAAATTATGGTGAATTATATACAAATGGAAACCCGCGCGCATTCTTGTTCCTTCTTATTGATTATTATAGTAGGCTGAATTCCTCTAGAGGCATTCCACCAAAAGAATATAAAACATTCCAAATTTTGTTGAGTCACACAGAACTTTGGTCTTTTTAGGAGAAAGTACCCAAAAGAAACCCTCCACTTACGTGCCCAATGGTTGTTTTGAATACCATTAAAATAATATATAAAAGTTGTTCGAAATTATTGCCCAATTTAAGTATTACTTTATATTAATATTACGCTCCTAGTACTATTGTACCGCCACAAAGAAATGATTCATGATAAGACAGTATATCCCAAAAGAGCAGAAGTTGGAGGATAGTGCTTAGGTTAGGATAGCCACGATAATCCGTATTTGACGGCACGTGGTCGAATAGGTACCACTCGTACTATGGGAAACCGCGTGTTTGACACACTCGTAGTTATCAACTAC